>JAACJT020022954.1:0-28180 GCA_009936485.2 Gymnarchus niloticus | reverse complement strand
CTTGCAGAATCTTGAGCATAACCTTGCTAGCATGCGAAATGAGTGCAATAGTTCGGTAGTTTGAACATTCTTTAGCAGGAGTGACACAGACGATGCAACAAACAAACTGACACCAACACATGCAGCGTAAAACAGTAAAGCAGTTTAATAACTTTTTTAACTTTTTCTTTTTCACATTTGAAAAGTGACTTAAAATGTCACATTACGTCAAAGGGTACATCGCCAGGTCATCCTTGATATAAATACACCAAATCGTCTGGACATAACTCGTTTGAAAATGGACAGATCTATTCCCCAGGACAGCATCACAACCTCCACAGAGAGACACGTAACAGAACCACTTCCGTGATGACCTCTGACCCCAGAACATGTTTCTCTTGAAAAAAAGGTGAGCAAAATAACAAGAGAGGGACATTGGTTCCAAAAACTGCTAATCGAGTAAATGCCCTCCCTTTCCTCCTGTCTCCCCACATGGAAAATGGACACAAATATTGAACTGGCTATGGCAGTACTAATTAGTGAGGCCTCACCACATCGTCTCCACATTACAGAAGCATTTGCACAGCTGTGCCTGAATCCTTTAATGATTTTGAGCTTTGAAAGTACAAAAAATAAAAAATAAAAGCCTGCTATTACCAAGCTCAAATCAAGAAAAAAGAAAGTCAATCACATATACACTTCAAAGTAGGACAGACTGAATTACAGTTTCAAATTTTGTAAAATGTACTTTGTATACTTGATATTTCTTTTGCCGCCTGGATAAATTTCCTGTCTGACTTATCAGAACTGGGATATACATAGAAACGTATTTCAAAAAGAAGTGTAAATTAAGAGTTTAGCTTGTCAAGTTAAATAAATAAAACCTTGTCAAATGTCAAATTATTTCTCACAGATGTAAAGTAAAATGCACATATTTCCCGTGTGAAAGGCTGGTTCATTTCTATTGTGATATACCTACACCTGAAAGTCATATCTTAAGCGGACTGTGCAGCAATTTCTATAAAATACGCATCATTGTCAGCAAACTGAAAATTTCTAGTTATTAAATATAATGTCAATGGGACAAGTAAATCTTAAACTGTCCATTTGTTTAAATAGTGTTTGTACAGAAATTTCAAATTTCCTGCACATTATGCTCACGGAAAAACAAACAACGTAAAATGCTTGCATGGCACGAGATGTCGTTTTAGTTTTTACGCAAAACAGAGCCCCTACAATCTATTTTTAATGCAATCAGAAAATAGAGAGAATGGGTATCAGTTCAGTGAAGAACGATAAACAGTTTATTTACTAGCTGAGTCTCTGATAAAAATTAGAGGATCAACAAACAAGATATATACACAGCTAGTCGATAAATTGCTAGTAAACAGCTCATAAATAATCTGTTTTACATGGTTCAATCATGTAGTACATCTCGTTTGCTGATTGTATTACTGGTGTATAAAAATACATTATTATAAAACTGCATTTAAATAACTAGCTGTATTTCAAATAGTTTCATGTTAAAACATACTATTAGAATGAGAAAATGCATATTGCATGACAAGTAAAACAAATAAGAAAATTGTATTTTCATCATTCATTTGAAATTTGTATTATTTGTTGTATTACTTTGTATTGAGAGTAAGTCCATTTCAGTTACAGACTGCAAAAAACTAGTTTTCCCGTGTATGCAGTGTTAGTATATTTTTTGTCAATTCGAATGAAAGGGAAGTAACAAAATACTACGTAGCTCAAGTTGTATAGCACTATTTCAAACATAACTGAAGCTTTTGACCAGGTTAGTACAAACAACTATTGACTGGGTACGTGTGCAAAAGAGCTTTGTCATGTTACCACTGATTTATTTTTTTTTGGCTTTTCTTGGGATTTTTAGAAGTGAATCAGTGCAGATACTCGTAGTGTCAATGAAGAAGTACAGAATGCCACAGGGCAGACCTCTGATTGTATGAACGTGGGCGTGGCTACAAAATTAACAAGAATTTTGGTCTGAAGAGAACAACATTAGAACATAGCAGTGAGCTCTGATTTTAACCCAACGAGCTTCTGAGGAATGGACTGAAATGTAGAATTAAGGCAAGACCAGGGCACCTCTGTTGAGTTATCAAGCTTACGAATGTCTTAAAAGCACCACACCGCCAGCTTTCTATCAGAAATTAGCAGAATTTTATGCAATCTTGGTGACTAATGTTATTGCTGACATAGATGACATGATTGCTTTGATTTGTCTTACGTGTCCGAACTAAATTCATTAAAGGAAAGAGGAATATTTTGTAAAGCCAAATAAATTAAGATTTTCTTTAGCAACATATATGTCATTACATGTTACATCTATGAAAGAATGTAAACAAGTTTGCATTTATGTAATACAGACAAAATTGTACCTTCATATTTTGTATAAAAATAGAGCAGCCAGAGCTACAGAGACACAGATGGTAAACAGCATTTGAGAGACTATTTCACCTTTCAAAGTGAAAATGCACAGTATCCAATGCATTCATTTTGTTGCCAACTAAACTCCATCTTAACGCTTTAAATGAAACCTCTTCCTGTTACACCCATCAATGAAATCACAAAATATACACGCTGGCCAAGACTATGTATGAAAAGCACGCAGTTATCTTTCCAGAATATTAAATGGCATGAAAAAATAATCACAGCAGAGAGCATAGTGCCTCCATTTTATTAATTTATTCTACAGTATACAAAGATTTACACACCAAATGTTCAAAACCCTAACATTTCGTAAACAAGCTTCTGCTCGTCGGCCAGCGTCTGGTACACCGCACTTGTGGAAACAGAACTACAGCTGTTTTCTGTGTGAAAACATTGTTAAAATGTTCGTACAATGTTGTGGTGGCCTCACCATAGGCAAAACATTACAAAGGCCTGGGCAGAGGTTTTCACATGTAGGTGGATCACGGTTACGCCAAACCCTAGAAACATCCAGGACTCTTATTGTGTTAAACATGACAGCTACAGGGAAGGGTTGGGCAGAGATACGGGGAAATTTTAATTACTTTATACCTTTGTACAACCAATAAACAAAATTTAAATCTAAAAAAACTTTCAAAAAATAAATTTGTGTGTGTGTGTACGTGTGTGTGCATGAACATACTTATTGTATTTTCACTTCTAATTCAGAATTCCACAAGCAGCCATCTTTTCCTTGCCAGGAAAGCAGTAGTGCAACAAACTTCAAAAGGTAATTTTCATAGGAAATTAGTCAAGTACACGAGCAGGCGAGACTCTGAGAACTCATCAAATACTCAAAGGCAATAATCCCCTCTCAGAAAAGTGGCTTCTGTTTTCACCAGAAAAAGTGACTAAATATAGTAAACAGGTCATCCTTTTCATGGTTGTGTAGCTGACAGCTAGCATGACCCTTGACCTTTGACAGCTGTTTACTGCGGGTGAACAAAAAGGCATCGGAGAAGGCGTCTAATCTGGAGGACCCAGACTGAGCTACATTCCATTCCAAAAAGAAAGAAAAAAAAAAACAAATTGCATCTTTTGTTGACATGTCCATTTAAGGCTAAACACTACTCTTCACTTTTTCTTCTTGAATAAACTTTTGATCTTTGAGGAGGACCTCTTGAGCTTGTCCCCGTTCTCTGCGGAGTCCTGCCCTAGCTGAGCCTGCAGCTTCAGCTCCCGGACCGCTTTGGACTCAGTGTCCAGCGATGCAGCGGATGGGAAACGTTCACCCGTGACCAATGGCACGCTGGGAAGCTGGCCCAGGCTGTAGGACTTTTCCAGGATACCATTGTAGACCCCCTTGATGGGAGGGCTCGGCGACGTGCTGGGGGGATCCGCCAGTCGAGTGAGGTCGGGAAAGCCTTTGAGGGAACGGTCAGGAATGGCGGACAAGTCCGTCTCCAGATGCTCCTCGCGGGAAATCCTGCGCATGGGAGTTTCCTGGCCACTGGAAGAGGAAGGGGGTAATGGCCTCCGCCCCGTGGAAGAGCCGAAGGAGTTGCTGTCTGAATTTGTGTCGGAAGTGTCCCTGGAGAGAAGGATTAAAGTGACATTGGGCCATGCCTAAAGTATAAAGAGTGACAAAATGGCTTCTCCTGCTTCAGGTTTGTTTACTTATGCATTTATTTACTAGGCTAGTTTTTATGACTGTTTCCTCCCTGTAATACAGGAAGAATGTCAAAAATTAAGTAAATAGAAGCTAGTGTGGGAATGGTCCAGCAAAAAACTGCATACATAAGGCTGGCAAGTCCTAAGACTGATATACTAAAAATCCACACATCACTGAACCAACTTCATAAACTGCAGCATGGCTCACAAAAATGAGGGAAAAAAAAAAAGACTGACGGGTCTGAGAGCAATGCACATGGCAACCTTACCCCCTCCTGTCTGTCAAGAAGAAGATGGGCTCCTCCTCTTCCTCTGGGTGGTATGAGAGGGGGGTGCTGGCCATGGAGAGGAGGTCAGGGTCAGGGGAGAGAAGGCCGGACGGTGGGGAGCCTATGAGACTTCGGCGAGAACGCAGGCTGCTGCTGCGTGACAGCGAAGGTCTCATCAGGGGGTCTGTCAGGGCAGGGGGCATATATGGCAATTTGAGATGATCATAAAAACAGCTGCCTACATTATATTTATAACATACATATTACGTTATAAATGGGCCAGCATGGTGGCTGACTGTGGCATCGCCACCTCTGCGGTTGGGGGCTTAAATCCCGCCTCTGTTCTGTGTGTGGAGTTTGTGCTTTCACCCAGCTTTCCGACGGGCCCGTTTCCTCTGGGTGCTCCGGGATCTACCCACCGTTCAGAGCCATACAGTTAAAATAACCCTGTATGTGCCCTGCCATGAACTGACATCACAGGCTCCAGGACCACCCAAAAAATGATAAACGTGTAAGATGCGTGGATTGTATGATAAATACACACAGCCACATCCTCAGACTGGTCTACATACTGCTGAACTGTGGGACGATCGGTGGTGTGTCTTCATCGAGGTCATCTACGCCGCCAGCTATGGGGTACGGGGGTACAGAGACCCTCGGCATGACTACCCAGCTGTGATCGGTGTAAAGGGCCGCCGTTAGGCTGGACAGGCCGGAGTTGTGCACCACGGGGAATCCGCACAGCTTCTCGATCTGCTGCCATCGGTGGAGCCTCTCCCGCAGGCACGCCGTCACCTCTGACAGAGCCTTCCTGCAAACACCGATCAGTTTCGCGTGTGGGAGATGCGCAGACAAACCGACAGCAAACGTCAAAGACAGCTTTCCTAAGAAGACCACACTTGGTGACCGATGACTCTGTTCTGCTCGAAACTGGCACAACTCTCAGAGTGTCCGGCCTACTACGAAACGCCACACGAGGGATGGAAGCCGGGTGTTCTGTACAGTGGTCTTACTTTGCCTCCAGGATCTTGTGGTCCACCTCGTCCAGAGAGGAGTTGTGGGCAACGTGAAGGGTCCCAAAGACGGTGCCTCTCTTTTTCTTGATCTTCTCTGCCTGAAACATCCAGATGGAGATTGCTTAGCTTGCAGAGATATAAGGGGACTCGATGGTTAAAAACATTCAAAGTCAAACAGACTTCCAGCAGGCCGAAATGACAAAGGACTGACACAGAGGCACGGGAGCTACAGAAACCAATCTTTCACCGCCTGCTTGGCTCCTACAGAGACCATTCTCAATCTCTCTTTAGAAGGAGAACGATCACATTTACAACGTACCTTCCCTAGCTGCATACCCAAGGCAGCTTGCAATTTTTTACTCATGAATGTAGATTTGTATACTTCGGTGAGACAATTCTGAGTAATGTAGAATGTACTTGTAGTAATACCAGAGCCATACTGACAGCAGTTATAAATAGAAAACAGGAACATTGGAGAATAATCTAAATATAGTGATAGTACAGGTAGAGAAGAATTTTCACGTATCCCATCTCACACTCCTTGGTGACACACGCACACACCTACCCTGGTGAAAGCAAAGCAATTTATCCGTTAACCTGGGAGCAATCTTCAGGATTAAGTGCCTTTCTCAAGGGCCAAATAGCGATATAATTACTCAGCCAGCCAAAGAATTCGAACACGCACCCTTTAGACACTTGCACAGGTTCCTAATTGGCACAGCCACACAACACTTGGAAAGGCACTATATTTCAGCACCTGAAACTGATGTTCCAATCAGTATTATTTCCCTGAAATAGGTCCACATTAGAGACTAAAATAACCAGACATGCAAAAAATATCTTCAACCTTTAAACCCTGTCTGCTTATGGATCTAATTGTATTTAGAATGGTTTAAACTGAACTTCACTTAATTGAACCTGGAATTGCCCCCATAACCTTCTGGGAGAACATACGGTTTACTACACTCTGTGTACCTGCCAAAAATAAAGAATAGACAGACTGAAATAATTAGTTACTCAAAATTTAAGTTGCTCGTCTCATCACTACGAATCCTCTGGCACTTTCTTCTGTTACAGCATGGGATGGTGTGTCTTCAAGAGTCCATGAAATCAGTAGGCTAAATTTGCATGCACCCTTTTCGAAAAACTTAGAGGCAGGAAGTGACATCACGTTTTGCTGCTCTCACCTCATCTTTAGCCACTGTCAGCTGCAGCTCAGCGCTCTGCTTCTTGATGTTGTAGTACTGAACCTCCACCTCGTGGGTCAGCTGGAGCCACATCTGGAGGGCTTCGGGGACTGACCACTCCGACTGCATCTCTTTCTCCGCCCGCTTCAGGGCCTTGCGCACCTGCCATAAATGGAAAACGGGGCAGGCTTGTACCACAAACGGATGCCGGAGGCGTTCGGGATTGCAGCGAGGCGTAACGTGAGAACCGAAGGTCCCCACCTGCACGAGCTCCTCTTCAGCATACTTCAGGCGACTCAGCTCACACTCGGCCCCTTCCCGCAGCTCTCTGAGCCGATGTGCTTCTTTTTTGGCCCCGTTGATCTCATCCCTCATCTTCTGCTCCAAGTTCTGCTTCTCCACGGCAACAGTGCGCTTTTCTTCCTGAGCTTTCTCCAGGCTGCGCGCACAGAAATCTCCGTACGTTAATATCCCATGCCACCTCCACCTCCCACCCTGACGGGCAAACATTAACCTTCAGTCAAAGAGAAACTGTTCTCCCTGTGCTTTGCGGGTTCCCTCTGGGTACTCAGGTATCCTCCCACAGTCCAAACACGTGTCGTAGGCTAATTGGCGTGGCTAAATTGTCCATAGTGAGTGATTGGGTGTGTGAGTGTGTGCATGACTGTGCCCTGCGATGGCACCCCATCCAGGGTGTCCCCCGCCTTGTGCCCTGAGGCTGCCTGGAATAGGCTCCAGGCAACCCCGTGACCCTGAACGGGATGAAGCAGGTGAGAAAATGGATGGAAATAACCAAATAAAGCAACCATTTACCAAGACAAAATCTTGTGTCGACTACTCAACCAGTCATTAAATCTTTTAGGTTTTAAATAGCAAAAATCAAACTGTTCTAGCCAACAAACTGCTTTCGAGGTAAACGTCATTATTCCCTGGCTGCATCTGTTATGATGCAACAACGCCCTTAATTTTCTCAAGACAATCAGGCTTCACAATGGCTGAAAACCGGTTCAGATGTACTTTCGATCAGTTCGTGGCAGTAGTGAAACTACAAGGGTCCACCTCTTCTCAGTCTTTATGTCAGGAGATGTGAGGTCACCAGTGAATGAAACTGTTTGCCTAGAAATTACTTCACTTAATGAATCACTTAATTTGCAGAGTATTATTACTTTTCTAATGGGCTTGCGTGTGCTTGAGCTATCATAATGCTCTTTATTGTTACTGACTGTTTATGTGACAGAACAATGAAACTTAGAGGATACAGTAGCAAGAGCATTTTACAGGAAATCACCTACATTCATAGCTTGGGTAGCTTTCTTAGTGTCTATGACCAGTTAACACAGTTAACTGTTATTTTTTCATTAGTTATCATCCATTCAAAGAGAAATAAGGTAGTCACGTGATACAAATATAAGCCTTTCTCATTTTTTAAAAATACTGTGCCTGTGTTGTGAAGTATTACATGCAATGTGTTTGAAGTCAAACATGTAACATTCTTATTGAAGCTTAAACATGGTGTTCATCATTGCCACACTTGGTACAACGAGACACCCACGGCGATTAGGGGACCCTGTCTATCTCACCGGCTTTGCAGCTCCTGAAGGCTTTGCTCAGCGCGATGCAGGCTCTCTAGGTCCTTCATCATCCGTGAGATGTGCACCTTGGATGACTTGTTTTGCAGATATGCGAACCAACAGCCACTAACCCCGATGATAATGGAAATCATAAGAATAAGATCCTTCAGCCAGTTATGCTGGGGACCTGCAGAAAAATAGCAGAATGGACAAGGTTTTTGTGGTATTTCAAGAGCAAATAATCAAATCAGAACAATTAACGGGGCAATTTTCTTGTAATATTTCCTTACTTTTCACCGAAAGTTCCTCGTAGGGATATTATTTCCTACGAATGTGATCAAGTCAAAAAAACCCAAATCAATGTCAACTGTCAACATGTGTATAAACTGCAGTGCCACTTACGTGTTGGAGGTCCAAATAGCACCGCATCTAAGGCTTTAAGATTGAGTTTCTGCTTGTGTCGCTGATCCAAAATCTTTAGCTGTGATGCCATGAAGGAAGGCTCATTGGCAGCTATTCTGGGATGGAATGAGAAGGAATGAGAACAAAAACAAAACAGAAAAAGTGAAAACAGTGTTGGCATCTCCACAGCCATGATCATATTATTATTGATGGGACAAATAAGGCTTCAAAACCCATGCTGGCTGGGAGAATCCTAAACCTACCTAATCCTAAAGTAATCGATGCTGGTGCTAAATGAGGCTTCAAAACCTGTGGTGGGTGGGAGCATCCTGAACTACCAATCAATACTGGCGATAGGCCAGCACTGAAGCACAGTTTTGAGGCCTCATTTGTCACATTACTACAAATTATAATTCAGGATGTGCTGTTTAGTGGTAGACTGCTATCACAGACCTCTTTAGATTTCACTAAATAGCATAGATACAGTAAATTAACATTTGATGTGAGGAAATCCTGCTTGAGTTTTTCATCCAAAGAAATACAGCCAAACACTTCAAAGCATTGTGAAACACCTTATTGTTACAATAATGTTGTATACAAGGTACATACATTATATGATATATCTTATAAGTTCTGTCTGCAGTGTGATAATTCTACACGAGGTCCCCGGCGCTGTTTGTTTCCACTCCAAATGCACCAAAATACCAATCTGCACGTACATGTTAATGTAGAATCTGCAACTGTGGTGACTATAAACACATCCACGTGACATCGGGAGTTTATCGACACCCTCGGAATACAATAGACTGAGCAAGACAAGCAAAAACCAAGACTAACGAAGGACAACGAAAAATACGACAACTGATACTTAACTCTCGCAATAAAATAACTACTTTGTGTCGTTAACAAGTAATAGACCTACTGACCTTGAACATTCATATCCTCTCCCTATATGGCAGCATAAACTGATTATAGCTGATTATGATCCAGCAGTGGCAAGGCAACTGTTGTTCAAAGTAACTTTATTTGTTTGACGAATACCATTATCTGATCATTAATTCATATAGGTTTGTCTGATTAAAAATTACTTTGCTTTTGCAGGCGTTTATCCATTTCATGTTCTTTGCACTTGTCTGATTTGACCACCCATGAATGAAACTAAAACACACTCCTCATTCTGAAACCTGATTTATGTACATTAGCCTCCAGAATTATTGGCAACAAACAAAAAACAAAATGTCTTCTGTTCCCTGTCCTCTGTTATGAAAACTTGGGCTGGTTTAATAAAACAGAAGCCCTGAACCATTTTGGACAAGAACCAAAAGATGTTTCATGTTCACATTGAATATATGAAAGCATATTTTGCACCAGTCTGGTGAAACTATATTGATCCTGGTTAAAAAAAAAGCATATATGTGCACCAGCATAGTGGGCTTTAATGTAACATGACTCACCGAGGTAGAGTGTTCCCGTTGACTCCAAACTCTCTGAAATTCTTCTCATATTGAGGCAGTTCAACAGACTCCTTCAGCCACAGGACCGTATCGTCTGTTGTCCAGTTGTGGACTGGGAGAAAATATGGACACGAATGTCTATTTTGTTCAGTTCTGCACTAGGAGAATAAGTAGTGTTGATCTAGTGTTTCAAACATCCAAAACTAGAAGCAAGGAATTATCACTGAAGTCAGAGCTGATTCCAAGGCAACTGAAGTTACATTACACTTGGATCGTGTTTGATAATGTACTGTGCTGGCAATTTCTTGACCATCCTGGTTCCATTAAAGCTTCTTCTGCATTCATCATTATAACAAGTTTTTTGAAGAGAAGTCTATTAATACCCAAGATCCTCCAACCCCAAATCAGAAAAAGTTGGGACGGTACGGAAAATGGAAAAAAAAAAAAAAAAAGCAGTGATTCTTAAATTTACTTTGACTTTTATTTCATTGCAGACAGTATGAACCCAAGATATTTCATGTTTTGTTTCTGCATGGTCAACATCGTTTCATTTGTTAATGTACATTCATTCCTGCATTTCAGGCCTGTAACACATTCCAAAAAAAGTTGGGATGTAAAGCATTTACCACTTTGTAATGTTGCCATTCCTACTCAGGACACTTAAAAGATGTTTTGGCACTGAGGATACCAAGCGATGAAACGCTTCAGGTGTTATTTTGTCCCATTCTTCCTGCAAACACGTCTTAAGGTGTGCAACAGTATGGGGTCGTCATCGCTTTTTTCATTTCAAAATTCTCCACACATTATCTATTGGGGACAGGTCAGGACCCATATCCCCTTTTTCCACAGCCATACGTTTGTAATGTGTGCACAATGTGGTTCCGCATTGTCTTGTATTAATGCTGCCATCACAGAAGTATAAATGACCTTTGCCAAGGGCACTGACACAACCCCATACCATGACAGACCCTGGCTTTTGGACTTGTTGCTGACAGTCTGGATGGTCCTTTTTGTCTTTGGTCCGGAGCACACTGTGTCCATTTCTTTCAAAAAAGATCTGGAATACTGATTCGTCTAACCACAATACACGTTTCAACTGCGTGATGATCCATCCCAGATTCCTCCGAGCCTAGAGAAGTCGACGCCACTTCTGGACATGAATAACATAAGACTTCTTTTCTGCACAGTGAAGTTTCAAGTGGCATTTGTGAATGTAACTCCATATTGTAGTGCTTGAGAGAGGTTTGCCAAAGAAATCCTTTGCCCACGTGGTCGTATCAGCTATTGATGAATGATGGTTCTTGATGCAGTGCCGTCTGAGGGATCGGAGATCACAGGTGTTCAGCTTAGGCTTGCTCCCTTGCCCTTTACACACTGAAATTCCTCCTGATTCCTTGAATCGTTTAATGATATTATGCACCGTACATGGAGAAATATGCAAATCCCTTCCAATCTTTCTTTGAGGAACATTGTTTTTAAGCATTTCAATAATTTTCTCATGCATTTGTTGACAATCTGGAGATCCTCTGTCCATCTTTGCTCCTCAAAGACTCGTGGATACTGCTTTTGTACTGAATCATGATTACAACCACCTGCTGACATGACCTGTCTGAAATCACATCATTATTTAATATTTTTACCTCATTACTAGCCCTAAATTGCCCCCGTCGCGACTTTTTTTGGAATGTGTTGCAGGCCTGAAATGCAGGAATGGATGTATATTAACAAATGAAATGTAGTTGAACAGTCAAAACATGAAATATCTTGGGTTCATACTGTTTGCAGTGAAATAAAAGTCAAAGTAAATTTAAGAATCACTGCGTTTTTTTTTTTAATTTGCATTTTCCATACCGTCCCAACTTTTTCGAATTTGGGGTTGTAAAGTAATACCTGGTCAGAGAAATAATACATTATAGATTCTTTTTTCTTCAGGATGTTTAAAAATACACTATGGAGGAGAACAGTATCATGCTAAGGTATGATATGCTTAATAGACTGAATGTATTTTATAAAACTGAACCGAGTCTGCTGGACATGTGTCAGAGTTGTGTATAAGGATAAAGCGATATTCAGCTGTCTCGGAATATCATACTCTAGCAGCTTTTCCCAGGATTTGGATTTTTGTCAATACAGAAGCTCACAGATGGGATCTAAAAAGGGACAGATGTAAGCTAGTCTTTTAGGACAGAAGCATGACGAGGCCACCTGTGTTAAAGGCCTCACACCCAGTGCTGTCTACTTACTGATCTATTCCCTGTGCAGTCGGGGGCTGTGTTTTTGACATTAATGTGGAAGCATGAAGGACCGAGATGAGGTTTTTCCTGGCCTGAGGTCCTAACTGAAAACAGCCTGATGCTCAGCGGTCACAGCCGGTTGGAAATTTGTCTCCATCTGTAGGCTACGTTTAGTACAAGCTTCCTTGGCAGCGGAGCTGTGATGTTAAATGACAATGATCTTGTATGTGATGAAAGCCAAGAACATCAATCCACTTATCCATTCCGTTTCCATAACCACAGCAAACCTGGAGCTCTTTACAAGAACCATAGGGCACAAGGTGAGAAAAACAATATCAAATGAATTGCTAGCAGGCTAATCTTGCTTACATAGCTGTGTCCTTGATTTGTGGCCCCCCAAATGAAACAGAATGTATTATTCAGCTTCTGTCGATACACCAGAATACCACAGGTAAGAACACAAAGTATATATGGATGGGATGTCAATCAACTAGAGGCACGACCCTTCCACACACCAGCGTAGTTGCATTGATGTACTAAGAGCAATTTAAAATCACTGGTTTATGTAAATGCTATGTCTTTGGATTAAATGAGAATGGTTGGAACTCATGGCTATATCGATCAATCAGTTAAGCATTGTGCCATTTTGTTCTGCAGTGTTAATGAGCTGCAACATAACTAGAAGTCAACTTAAATTAATTTCTTTTACCTTCAATTTCTTCCTTTTCTCCCTAGAGGCCATACTTACTGCCTCTTTGACCTTGTGCCTTTTTTATTCTTTTATACAGAGAACACTGCACTGTTCAGTAAAAGAGACAAAATAAATATATACATTGTATTTTTACACATTTGCATTTCAATTAATTTTTTCAGCCAACATTTTTATGCAAAAAGCAATGCACAGGCAAGCCAGTTAATAACTGCAGCATAAACATACAGCCGTCACGAAACCCACTTAATAAGTGTGCCGATTCTGTTGTGTAGGTGCAAAACTCTTTTTGCTTCACACCAAACTTCAGCTGGATTGGAAAATTCAAGCCATAAGACACGTTTGACCACATATAAATACCAGCAGCTAAACATGTACCCAGATTCTCGAAGGATCTCACATTGAACCCTCAGCATGGTTTGCTAGCTATGTCTGAGGTCGCTGACTTACAACCGTGAAACTGAAGTAATTGAATTTTTTTGTCTATGTGCTTGTGACCTAAAATTCAGGCAATTTGTTACAGTGTTTAATGATTTTATGTATTTTTCCACTCCAAACTTTTAATTAAGGAGTCTCCTAATGCAAGGAACCAAATTAACTTGCTAAATTGTTTTACATGAGGACAATAAATCATGATTTTGCATTCCAAATGCAGAAGACTTCTCTATATATAGCAGCAGTATATTACATCCAAGATCTTTCAGACCTCTCGATTGCGACATGCTACATAGTGGGATGGTGATGTGCCTCTCTGAGTTAGCTGCCTGTTCCTGTGATTGAATGGTTGCAGGTTTGAGTCCTGCAGCTGGCAAGAGCTTCTGTATTGCTGTTGGGCCCATGAACAAGCCCCTTAACCTGAGTTGCTCCAGGGGTGCCAAACACTGGCTGACCCTGTGTACTGACCGTTGGCTCTCAAATGGGGGAAAACTACAAATTTCCCCATGGGAGTGAATAAAGTCCTGATTATTATTATAAACTCAATTGAGCTTTACCTTCATGCATCATCTCCATCATCTACCACCTACTATAGTGAGAGTGCAGCACAATTATCAATTATTTCATAACTAATGAACTGGAAGTTTGTGACATGAATCGATTAATAATTTAGAATGATTGTATACACTTCATGAGATACTTGTTGATGCAAATACCATTCCAGCATCTCAGAAACAGTCTCCCTCCCAGAATTACAGGAACTATGAAGAGCATTGACAGGCTGCGGAGTGTGATAAACAGAAAGATCCAGCCAGAAGCAGATTCATGCTTGATAATCCCTTGTTATTGTGAGAGGCCAGAGGACAATGGGAAGACTCATTAAAGTTAGCAGGAAGCCAGGAATGCAAAAATATGTGGTTTGCAGAATGACTTCTCTGACTGCAGGACTCAGGGAGCGCACAAGTATTCTAGAAACCACTTACCTGTGTAGATCTATCAAATAAAGTGGCCACTGCATGTAAAAACTTTACCTGTTGCAGTATACAGTACTGTGCAAACGTCCTAGCCAAGCAAAGAAAATGTTTAAGGCCATTTATCTGAGCAGTAAGTGTATATTTGCTTCAAAAAAAGATTTATCATTAGAATGTATACAAACAAACAGTAATACCTTAAAAAGTAACAAGAATTTCTCCTGTTCTACAATAGGTCGTTGATATCTGATTGGATGGCTAGAGGAACATTTGTCTGTTTTTATTTCCCAATCCTCTCTTTGAAAATACCTCAGCCATTCCATGAATTTGTTAACTTTCACCACCAGCTCAGTTAATTAGCTAACTCAACTAGTGAATTAACTTTATGGGTTTTCCATCAGCCAAACAAGACGTACTTGATTTTAACAAACAAACTTTGAGTTTAACAAACACATGGGCATATTAGAAGGTAACTGCAAATTCATAGATGACATGAGGGGATGTTTTGGAATATATTAAATGACACTTTGATAAAGTCATAGTTTTATACCAACAATAAACATAATTTCAACATAATGTTCTTTGCCTGCCAAAGAATTTGCATTGTACTGGAGTAGATAATATAAAAGTAAACAAATTACAGCCTGGAGCATATACTTGGCAGCACAGGGCACAAATCTGGGATACACTCTGGATGGGATGCCAGTCCATCACAGGGCACAAATCTGGGGTACACCCTACACAGGATGCCAGCACATCACAGGGTACAACCCTGGATGGGATGCCAGTCCATCACAGGGCACAAATCTGGGGTACACCCTACACAGGATGCCAGTCTATCACAGGGCACAACCCTGGATGGGATGCCAGGCCATCACAGGGCACAAATCTGGGGTACACCCTGGATGGGATGCCAGTCCATCACAGGACACATACACTCACACACTACAGGGAATCTAGAGATGCCAGTTAACCTAACTGCATGTCTTTGGATTGTGGGAGGAAAGTATATGCATTCCTCCAGAGTACACCCACACAACACAGAGAGAACATGCAAACTCTTCACACACAACCCCCAACCGTGTAGCTGTGAGGCGATAATGCTGTATCCTTTGATATATTTATATGAAATCATGTCTACTCACTGTAATGCATATATAACATTGTGTCATGTGGCATGACATGATGGCTCCGTGGTTAGCTTTGTGGTCTCACACAGGTGGGGGATTTGAACCCCTTCGCTGCTTCGTGTGTAACTGTGTGGAGTTAGCATCTTTCCTGATTCAGCAGCTTTCTACTGAGCACTTCCCTCCCACACTCCAACAGTTTGGTAAATTGGCATAACTAAATTGTTCATAGGGTGAGGGTCATGCAATGGACTGCCATCCTGGCCAGGATATTCTCCTGTTCTGGGCCATGTGTTTTCTGTGGTACCCTCAGCCCAACTGTGTACTGCCTGATATTTCATGTTTTAATTCTATAGCTAGTGTGAAATATTTGAAGTTTTAATACCATTACTTTCATTTAAATCATTATTGTAATTCCATTTTGCACTGGATGTAGAATTTGCTTTGGATTTTGTTCATTGAATTCATAGTATTGCACAATAATGATTTATTTATAATCAATAAAAGTATCTGCAAATTTTTTTTACTCTAATTTCATAATCAAACATACCACAATTTAATATAAATGATTAAAGAAAATATCAGTGGTTTCATTTTAAAAATCAATTTTAATGAGCGAATACATTTCAGTACAACCGACAATTATCACCGGAACCAAAAATATAAGCTACCATTAATAGTCATTTGTTACATATTGCAGTATCACCTTTATCTGAGGGAAATGTGTGAAATGTATATATTGCATCTACTTCGTTTTATAGCGATCAGTCGACCGGTTTGATTATTACAATGATGAAACCAGCGACTGATGAAAAAAATCAAATGAGGCCAAGCAATCCTAAAAATGCAGTAAAGCATATTAAGAGGGGAAAATGGTAAAAAGAAAAGTCAGAACGAGTGTTTCGCATTGCTGCAAAACGTTATAGCAGGTTTGTGGTGTCAGAAGGCTAGTGAACACTGGGAGAAACGGAGCAGTGTGTGGAAATATAGAGTTTTCATCCTTTTTACAATTAGCGCTGACGGATTAGTTACCATGGCAACCGCTTGTGAATAGTTCATGTAATTTGTATGTTTTAACAAAGTATTGACGGCGCAGAACTCATTTTGTATTTCAAAGCGAATGCAATTAAAAATCCGCCAGACTTCTTATAGAAAAATAAAGGTGATGTACTCCATCCCCTGACATTTTGAGGCGTCTTCTTGCTTCCAGCCTGTACTTGTAGTGAGATACACGCGCATGTGTGTTACTGTATCAGTGTGTCTGTATGTCTGAATTAATCACTGTTCCATATTTTTCCCCGCAAACCAATGACTCCACAGAAATCTTCCAAGTTGCAATAAAAGCCCGCGTTAGTTGGCTAGCCATGTCTTTCCAGCTGAAATGATGGAAACGTGTGCTGGTAACCGTACAGGCCAATCAACTAACGAGCAAAGCATGAAGCGGACCGTCATGAGAACTGGAAGATCACTATTTTTTATATAATATGACAAAGAGGGAGAGCCTTGACATGTGTAGAGGGGCCATAAATCAAGAAGGCACTTTAAGATGCTGTGAATTCTTAAACAGAATTTTTCTCCGCAAAAATCGTTCCATCCCGTTTTAATAAATCATAGACGATATCGATCGCTCCGTTATACCATTTCATTATTTCTTTACCTGATACATCGCGCAGAACGCGGACGCGTTTAAACTACTGCAGTAATGTGAAAAAATAACGAAAAAGCAAGTGGAGTTTTCTCAACATAGTCTAAATAACAGATATCAAAGACATTGTTTCGCGTATCTCTACTTTTACTTCGCTCTTTTTATTTGTTCTCCTTTCGGCGTTTGCCAGCGTAGTTACCCTTTATCGGCGTCAGCGATCCGACTGAAGGAAGAGAAAAGCATGGCAGTGGAAATCGAGAATATGGAATTAAAAATGAATAAGAGCCTCATTGATGTTCTCCGTGGTCTTTAAAGGATCTGAAAGAGTGACACGGAGGCGCATATGTGATGTGGAATGGAAACGTCGCTGCGTTTTATCAAGCCCTGTCTGACACCACCGTTTATCACGGTGAATGTTAAAGATTAATTACACGACCGCTAATAATTGTATGACAAGTTTGGCTTAATACTGAGAAATGGGTGTTCACCGTCTAAGACGAATTAGGTAATTCACACAAAGAATACCTAAGCCAACATCCAGGTAAGAGCTTAATTTTACATTCTTGTGGTCTGTGCTGCGACATGATGATATGGACTAACAGAAATAGGTGTCTTTTTTTTATTTTTTTTTATCTCTCTCTGTTATTGCAAACTGTTCTTAGTTTTTATTCTCCAAGACCCTGTCGAAAATTGACGCGTCTGTCACTGTGTTACTACAGCTGTGTACATCTGACGTTAACTTGTACATGGATACACTCAGATTGACACATTGCATGCTGCTTGTACACCATATGCAGTATGTGCGTGTGTGTATGTGTGTCGTGTGTGCGTGTGTGTGTGTTATGTATGTATATAAAACACAATTCTTTATTTTTATCAGCACGAACGGCCGGACTACTCCAGTCAGAAAGCGTACATTTACCTACACTGTCATTATTGGTATCACTAACATGACCGCTGAGTTGTTTGATTTGCCGAAGATTCATGATTGTAAACGAACGCACCGAATTAATAGTGCAGAAACACAGACGTGTATGCGATATTGACTATTAATGAGAAACAGTGCTGTGATTTAACAACAGATGCACTAATACACAACACTTAACGCACCGTTATGCTGCACTACTACGACGAAATTACACTACTACATCATACCACATAGATAATGTAGACCAGACAAGTGTGAACAGTCATCTTTTCAGGGATTTCAAATACATTGAAACTCGATGACATGGCCACACATATTGTGGTAAAGCATGGATACCTTGACAACTGCTTATTGCCAATGATACCTCTGTCTTAGTAATATTAAGTGATTAATGCTGCTGTATCACATGCATCTGCAATTTGCGTATTGTATGCATCATCTTATAGGTCTTTTTGCAGCTTGTTTTTCAATCCCACTCTTAACAGATACAATATACTTTTACCCCCTAAATTATTTTTCATTGCCTCTCCTTTATTAAATATGTTACAAGCCCCTAGCAAGCTCCCACGATGCATTGTAGGCTGTTACAGTGCGGTATTATTATTTCCTTACAAGCTGTGTATTTAGACAGAACTTACAAATTAACAAAATCTGCTGCAGGACCAAAGCGATTCAGTTGCTGGATAGCGAAACATGGGGGAGCAAACCTGTGAGTTAAGAAGCCCGACCCTTGACCACCGATGATAAGTTTGCTTATTCGCAAAGATTTTTTTGTACCACTTCTCAGAGACAATGGGAATGGAGAAGGAATAGGAGAGATGGTGGGAGAGACAAAGGTTGATGCTAACTGTCAAAGGGAATGGCTTTGAAACGTGAATGAAATGGGGAAACTTGACAGAACAAGAAAAAATGCATTTTAGAGGGAAACTGTGTGAGAAAAAAAAAAATGGACGATGCTCTCTCAATGCTGCATTACTATTCCGAGAGAGCTGCTTCCACCCACACGCAGGCAGAGAGAGAGAGAGAGGGGGGGGGATCTGGCTCTATGTAGTACAAACAGTGACTGACAGAGTAGGTGCCATTTTTTAAGCAGCACTGTATGTGCCAGAAACACACTATGACAAACAGAATATTTGTCTGTGTGTCCCACTATAACATAACACTTTGTTTTGTCCCATTGTGACGTGACACTATTTTGTGCTATTTTATGTAATTGGTGAGCATGAAAATGATGGTGCTTTTTGTTCGGGCTGAAGGAAATCTACACAAGGGAGTGTAAGAAAACCTGGTGCTTTCCAAATGTGAACAGGCACGCATTTCCAAGGTACGAGGGATCGAACTGACAGCTGAAACTGCAGAAGATCTGCTCAACTTCTTATTGGGCATAGGTGCAGGATCATTGAAATGCACACATTTGAAGCCAGGAAGTTGAGGATGGATTTTGTGACAAGTTGACGACCAACATTTAGCTGGTGTCCGAATCAAAAGGTGGGAAAAAAAAACATATTATCGACACATAAAATGGATGAGATGAAGTACTGAAGTAATTAAAAAGGACGCCGAGGGCATGGAACAGCAGAATACTGGCACAGCGTGTGGACGCGTGTCAGTGCTGACCCGTATGAGCTCAGCAATGCAGAACACCTCAAGTGTTTTCTGTTGTCACAGATGATGGTTTTACAGTGCCACTGGGCTCCGGCAAAACACCAGCACTCCTGTTACTTCCAAAATGGCTTCAAAAGCGAATGCATCGGCCATGAAACAACCACCAGCAATAATCTTGCCAAAGAGCACCGATTATGGCCTGCGAAAAGAATGCAGCCCAGGAAGTGACACTGATCTTGTCATTCTTGTACTGCTTGCAGACATCGAAATGTGGATACAAACAAAGTAGTCGGCAAGTAGCATTTAGCAGAGATGTAATTGTTAACCCAGGAGAGATAGATGTGATCAGAGATGTCAATGTCAACCATGACCTAGGTTCTTGAGGAGAGCAAATTGTCAGTGCTTTGTATGAAATATATACAGTACTTATATATTTATTGATTCATATTTCATGTCTGGGGGAGTGTGATTTAGAAACAGTATGTAGTGGAACTGATTATGTGTTGTGTACAGCTGCTCCCTGATGGCAAAAAAATTAGACAACGATGATTTGTGTGGATTTAAAGGAACCACATTAAAAGAGGGAACTAAATTCAGACAGCTGGGGTGATCTACTGCCAAGAGTACCCAGGAGCAGAGTATTCTGCTGTTTAGATGCAAGAGCCGATTTTGGCAGATTTCCTTGGAAGGATGCACGGCTGGCTTGCCTCCTCACCCCTGTGGTTACATAACATCAAATGGCAGCCTTTAAAACATGATGTCTGCATCTAAGATGTGTCAAAGTGAAATCTCTGACATTCCACATGGAAGTTACATAAAACACAGTGCCAGGAAAAACGGAGTGAGATTTCATGGATTACGGAGGATTGGAAAAGTTGAAAAGGAGAGGACAGTAAAGTGTCCTTCCTGGGAAAAGGAATTTGGGGGACTAAAGTTGTTCATATATGATACAAGACATATATATGGTATATAGTGTATATAGAATGTTCAGCCAGGTATGTAATCCATTACTGAGACTAGTCAGTTTTGGAGAATCCTGCACATCTTGAAAACCAAGTGGTTTAGTTTTGTACAAGTATACTTGATATGTTGAAGATGGTAATGTCTTCAGGTGAGCTGGGATGATTTAAGCAAAACAGCAACCCTATGCTGGAATGTTAGTCATTCGTCAGAAGAAATACTAGATTATTGTTAACTTGAGAGTTTGCACAAATGAAATCATTTCTACAGACATCCTACATTATAAAGGGACAAAGTGTGAAATTGTAAGCTGAACTGCTATGGAAAAGAGTGCCTTCAGGTCTATTAACTTGATGAAAGATGGCTATCAACCACAGTGTTCCTCCATCCCCTTGAGTTTGCAGGATTTTACTCCTACAAAGCTCTTAATTAATTAGTCTTGATTAAATGGTTAGAGGAAAAAACTCACCTAGATCTCACATCTTTTAAGGAATTTAGCCTACACATTCATTCTGAGAAATATTATGCATTTATAAAATATATAGCTTTCAGCTAATAACAGTACAAACCAGGTTCTGCTAGTTTGTTTTTCTTGTGGAGCATAACACATTAATATGTAGCTCATTGTTTAATGCTTCAATAACTTAACTGTTATCAAGAAATGATGCAATACCGACGAGAGAACTACCATGTAAATAATTAGTACTAAAAAAGTAGCTAACTGGAATTTAAAGCTGCAGTATTCATTTTAGTAATCACACATTATATAGAATGTTAAAAACATCTCAGCTAAAATGTATGCAGCATAAAAAGTGGGTGTCCAGAACCAGGACTGAATAAACTTAAAATACAGCAGAGACAATCTGGCCACATCTCTACTGGCAAAGTAATATTTCTCACAATTAGAGCTCCAGGATAAAGGAGACGGACTCATTATAACATGGAAACCTGTCATTCCTCTCAGTGTGAGGCCAGACTTACTGGAAATGATTCACCATAAACGCCTTTAGAGCCTTGCCAAGTACAGGGCATAATAAATATTTTCATATTGAGGCCTGGGATCTCCAGTGATGTCACATGACCTTCTGTCATGTCAAAAGTGATAGAGACTTAGGCCTGACCTGTGCTAAATATCCTTGACCATAAAGTCACTGCCTAGGAATAAGTCATTATATTGGACATCTGATCCAGTATTATATATAATTATATTGGACATCAAATCAGTAGTACTCTGAATCTAAATTACATATCTTGGCAAGATGTGAAACCTGCAAAATGGGTGTTCAGGCAAGCTGATCTCCAATTTGCATTATTAGCTATAACTCAACACCTATAAATGCAACAGACGGTAGTCCGGCGAGAATGAGAACACGCATGATGTTGACTTGGCACCGGCATTCCAATGCTTAATGCAAGCTAGGAGTGGAATCTGCTGTGAAGCGGTCCAAATGCATACATTACAAAAGATATGCAGCAAGACCACACTCGGGTCGTGTGGAAATATGTGGTGGGGGAAGGTTATGAACTGCTGTCAAGCATTATGCCCTTCAGCTCTGAGAAGAACAGCAAGACATCAGAAAGAGTTGAGCAAGGAGTTGAGGACAAGTGTGTCCCTTGGGACTCAGCCAGCAGCCCCCATGTCCAAATAAAGATGACATCACAACCTCGCAATCCAAAAATGAAGGCAACATTAATTCTGGCGGGTCCTCTGATGACTAGACGCAAGTCAAGGCGCGCTTTATGGAACAGAGAGAAAAATGTGCTCCCTTTCCAACTGATCTCATGAGAGTCTATCGATAGTATCAAATGAAGAGATGTATAATGGGTTAAGGACTGAAAGAGTACACCGTCTTAATTGAACTTGCTGCTATTTCGAAGACAGAAACTGAGACATTATACATGAAGGAGAATATCTGTCATTGTCTGACATACAGGATCTCAGTACGACTATGAAGAAGGAGAAGGCTGCCTGTTAATATTAGCTTCTGTAAATGTATCGATTTTAAGTGCGTGAGAACATGTTTAAGTCAGCTCCTTCTTTGTAAGATCTGTATTTCATCTTTATATGGAAAGTAAATAATATGTATTTATTTACTAACTTGCAATATGAATATAAATCAGACAGTAAAAACACTCGTTCTACTCGTTACAATGACAATAAAGATATTCTGATTCTGATTCTGATTCTGATAAAAATGAACTCCAGATTACGCTGTGCATACACCTTACAGTTTAGCAAAAGAAATATTGTACTTAGAATGTGTATGGCGTGCTGAGTCATTTCTTTAAGCATTTTTAATTTTTGTTTTCCTAGGATCAAGGAAGTATTCCATTCATCAGCCTGACTGAGTGGATAAAAATGGACAGAGATGAGAGAAAAGACATGACAAGCAAAGACAGCTTCTTTTGGGAACGTTCAAGTTCAGGATCTGTTATGAGGCCCATTTCATAACGGAATGCAAACATTTAACTAATTCAGTTTTTGAGTTTGAAAGCCATTGGAATTTTCTTGTCTTGTGGACAACTATACCTCATTTTGCATTCACCATTTTTAACATTTTTATCAAGAGAAACTGGGAATCTGTGAGAAAGGAAAGGAAGCGGCAGCATTTTTTTGTGGTAAAAGAGATATGACTGAACTTTAAATACTTGAGTTGACTTGAATTCCCTCGTATACTCCCTGCTGCTGTACCCTAGTGCTCAATGTGATGATGAAGCCCAACCATGATGGGTTGCCATAGTTACCTGTGCTTACTAAGCAGGTTGTTAAAGAAACCTGTTGGCCAGTAAGGAGGAGGGTAGATGTATGGAAAGCCATCGTTATCAAACAGTTACATACATTTGATGTTGTCATATAAAAAATCCAAATTATTCTGCTTAGCAACACTTACAGTTAAAGTGCCATAATCATCTTCAAAGTTTACAAGACAATACTGACTCCTGCAACTGCCAGTAAATTGTTTACACCTCAAAAGAAAGTACTATTTTTCTATTGTAGTGTGATTTTCCAGAAGGTCAGATTGCTAAAGACATTTAAGTGCCAAAAATAAAAGACATACTGCCAAATAAAAAGAAAAAACAGGTTATAAACACAGACGGAGAGAAGACCAAGTTTACAGCTGAAAAGAACGTTTACAATTCAGCGTTTTTTTAAGGCTTTTTCTTAGATGTTTTTGACCGATTTTTGAGTCACTTTGAAGAGTCGAACAGAAGTGGAAACCCAGGAGGTATAGAGACTCCATTGCTTGTTTATGAGCATTCATGCAACTGGAATTTTCTCATACTCATCAACTGACATTGGCTACAAGCCAGACTTGCCTGACATATTTAAATGAAACAGAGGACAGCTCTTGGTTTGGTTTGTATCATTTGTTTAATTTGTAGAGCCACCTAAAGTCGTGAGTCCTTGTATAGCCTGTAAATCTGAAAATGTAAGTTCTAAACAGAAAAACAGAATAGACAGAAAATGACAGGACTTACAAATAATTAGAAATGTACATGCTGAAATGTTTACATAGTATGCTTAAACTGACAGAAGTACGCCGAATGTAAAAAATAAAGGAAACTAGATCAAAACAGTTTACTTTTATAGATCACCTACTGCTTTTTGCTGAGAAGGACGCAGGCCTCCGTAGAAACAAGAACAGTTTACTGCTGGAGCGTCACAAGACAAAGCTATGGTATTTCTGTACGCTGTTCAAAGGCTTCCGACCTTCGCAATGATGAGCATGCTTCCCGGGTCATTAGGCAAAAAAGCATAATAAATAAGAGATCAAAAAGCACAAGGCGTTGGACAAAACGACAGCTCTCCACAGATCCCAGGCCTGCAACCTGATGTTTACATGCACTCCTACATTGTCCTGTTCATCAGATCCAAGTGTTTCATCGGCACTTCACAGTGCAGACTGTCCTCCTTAGAGGTGATGTTCCAGCTAACAGACTGAGTCGACAGAGGTGCACAGCATAAAGTCATCACCTGGAACTTGAGACAACACCTTAAGCTTTGGTTTATGAAAATGAATTCAACTGCCTGTCACAGAATGCATTCTTTAATTGTTTTCGTGTTGTTGGCTCCTGTCATTGCTATGGTGACAAGCTCTGCAGCAAATGGGAATCCCAACAGTGCGACTTTAGTGCTTTTGACCGGCCGCGGCAACAAGCAAACCATGAAGTCTACCGGCAAGTCCGACGTGGCTTTGAACATGGCCGAGACCCCCCCGAAGCCATTGCCGCAAATCATGCTGCCCAGGAATGTGACGGCCGACGCTCTGAAGCCACCGCTGGGGGCCGCCCAGGTCGCGCCGGCGCCAAAACGACTGGTGGATGTGGACATTTGTAGAAGTTACTATGATGTGATGGGGCAGTATGATGGGACCTTCAATTGCACCAAAGGCACTTATATATACTGCTGTGGGACCTGCCACTACCGCTTCTGCTGTGAGCACCAGAACAGTCGCCTGGACCAGGACTCCTGCAAGAACTATGACTCCCCTGTATGGGCCAACACACAGCCCCCCGTGACGCTACCGCCGGGGGTGCGACCCGACCCAAGCTTTGACCCGTTCCAGCAGCAGAACAGCAACACAATGTATGTAATTGGAGGCGTGATCTCCTTCACGGTGCTGGTGGCGGTGGGCATCAAGGTGGCCTTCCACAAGGTGTCACGTCGGCCCAGACACAGAGACATAAATGTGCCAAGGTGAGCACTGATAGAGGTGACAACTGCATCTTTACTACTGAACGCTGTCTTAGTATGAAATTGTTTCTGGTTTAAATAAACCTTTCCTATCATTAAGATACAGTGAAACTGAATTATACCAATAATGAGCAGCGGCAGCATAATTTAAGTGATAATGTACAATGCTCATGCTTATATAATGCTACCACCGAATTATACACAATGTTTAGTATTCTAATGAGAAACATGAGTGGCCTGAATGCTTATGTGAAATTTGGAAGTGGTGATGATGGACGAGAAAGAGGCACTTTAAAATGCCGGGGACCGATGAAAGACATTTTTTAAGACAGTGAATCCAGTTGAGCCCAAACACGTCAAATGAGACCATAAAAGGAAAGTTATCAAAACAGAGACTGCTTTTCATGAGACAAACAGCCTTTTCCTTTTTTCATTCAGGAGTCCAGCTGGCTCCATTTAACTCGTAGAGTCGGATTATTCTAGTAATGTCAGCTGGGCATCTAACATGTCACTTAGGCTCATTCATAAAATATTTTACATATACCCATAGAGTAACATTGTGATGCAATGTTTGTCTTTCCTCTGTCTCTCTCAGGGCTCTGGTAGACATCTTGCGTCACCAGTCTAGTCCAGTTCAGCAAGGGGAGCGGAACAACAGTGTAGCTCTGGGTCCTGGGGGGAATGAGGGGACCCTGGGACAACCCTCCAAAAACCTGTACACATCTGTACCTCAGGGCAAAGACAACCGAAGTGAGTGACAAGATGGTTCAGTGCAGAGTGTGATGTTGTGCCATGAAATGTTGTTAGATCACTTTTCCTTTTTTAAAGCTCATGGGAGAAAGTGTGGAAGAAGGCTGATACAAATAGAGGCTGGAGGGAGAACAGTACTAAGGAAGTAAGCACAGTGAAAGGAGTCAGGATCGATCCAAGTCCAGAGATGTTGGGTTTATTAAGGAGGAGGAAAAATGGGAATCGAGGGTCAGGGACAGGCAGGAGGTCACAACACAAGAGATCCCAACTTACGTGATAAAGCCAAATCGGTATCCAAGAACTGGAGTCCAAAAAACATGAGAGGTCGGCAATGCAGGAAAGCACAACCAGAGAATAGAAACCAGATCCAAAACATGAGCCAAGAACCTCAAAGTCAGGGTCAATTGCAAAGGGTCGTAGATGGGAAGAACACAGCAAGGTAGTAAAGAAAATGCCTCGGAACATGATGACTGCAAAACAGGACTTAAATAGGGGATTAGCGAGCTTCAGCTGTTGAAAATACTGGGGAAGGGGAGCAGGAGTAGGATGGGTGTGGCTGGCTGTGGGCATCACAATCAGCAGGTCGTGGTTACACAATACACATACCTTTCCAGAGCATCACATACTCCAGGAAGGTCACACTAAGACATGCACAAACACTCACGGGAGATGGAAGCACATGACAGCTATGCTCTGTCTTGCAGTTGGGAATTTGCACCACAATTTCATCCACCTGTCTGGTTCCAGCCCCAAACACACAGCTACAATTGGTAAGGCCATCCACCCAGACAGTGTGTCTGTGAAAGTCAACCTATTTGTGTTTGCGCTGACGTGGCTGCCAATGTGCTTGTGCAGTGTGAGCATCTACCACTCACAGGGCCTAAGTATCAAATGTTACCACAGGTGTTGTGCTGCTTTTGCATGGCTGTCTCTGTGGCATTTAAATACAACTTCTGCAGCATTATGGTATAGACAGTAGCTTATATACTGTATAAATATATGGATACACAAGCTACCCACTATACTGCATTTTTTTCAGTTCTTAGCAGAATTTATGTGTTGTTCAAATGTAAATTGGATTTTAAATGGCGTTGTCTATAGTATTTGTTTGCGGACTTTCAGAAGTAGTGCTGTTAAAATTATGTAATACTTCATTAGTAACCTATCATCTACAGTATGTGCTTTCCTTATGGAAGTGATGCAGTATATTCAGTTTAAATTGGAGGGGAGATTAATTACAAGAATTGAGTAATCACCTGGTATCTTGCAGTATAATTTACTAAAGGTTTGTGTGGTACATCATAGCTGTATTAAAGTGAAAAAAAAAAACATTTCAAAACATCTTATTTAAACTGAGCTATTTTCCCAATAGTCATTCTTCAATAATAGGCGGTAGAAACTACAGAAACTGGATGATTCAGAGAACTTAAACTATAAACTTTAATGTATTATGACACCAAAATCAATTTAGGGAAAAAATAATTATCTTAAATCAATTTTAACTCAACTATTCTATTACATTTTTGAACATTCATCCATTTTCTCTGCATTTATTAGGGATCAGCATTTAATAACTGGCTATGGCTGGAAGCTTTACTGTACATTTCAATTTTACTTTCCATTTATAGACTTGAATATTTCCGTGACCCAATTCAGATTGACTACTGTGTTGAAGTTACAACATCAGTTCCCCTCCAGAAGTTAAATTCTGCAAACCTTTGTTCAAAAATACTACACTGGATATGTATCTATTTTTGGAACACATTGTACTGATGCTTAAGATGAGTCCTTGTCTAAAATGTGATTAAAGTCAAACATTTTTTTATGAACTATGTTTTAATGACAATGTGATATGACAGTTAACAATGTGGTACAGTCTTCATCCATCTATCTTCTAACCACTTATCCTGGTTTGGGTCATTGGGGGCATGGAGCCTGTCTCAGATCACAAACCTGCGTAGACCTTGGTTTGGATGCTAGTAATACTCAGAGAAACCCCATACGACACAAGGAGAACACACACACGTAGCGGAGGCAGGATTTGAACTAGCAACCCAGGAAGTCTGAGGCAACAATAGAATTCATGGACCAAGAGCCGCGCGGCCACCGCCCCCCGCGCTCCCCCGCGCCCCCCC
>JAACJT020022953.1:0-28193 GCA_009936485.2 Gymnarchus niloticus | reverse complement strand
TTGGGAGAAGGATGCTGAGAATGGAGCTGCCAGGCAAGAGGAAAAGAGGAAGGCCAAAGAGGAGGTTTATGGATGTGTTGAGAGAGGAGATACAGGTGGTTGGTGTGACAAAGCGAGATGTGGAGGACAGGAGGAGATGGAGAAGGTTGATCTGCTGTGGTGACCCCTGATGGGAGCAGCTGAAAGTGAATGATGGGAGCATTTTCCCACATCAATAACACCGTGCTTGCAAATTGTCTGAGAACTTCAGTATTCCATTTGCCCCTGGAATTCAATTACCAGGGGTCTTCTGGGGTGGGACTTCGGGTTGGCAGGGACCTCCTGCTTGAGCCTCATCTAGATCCAGATGTAGCCATGCAGCTGTGTCATAGCTGTCAGCTGTCATCAGCTGTTCACTGTGTCTACAGACAGACTTCCCAGTTTCAGAAGCAGTTCCCCATTTCATCTGTGCCTAGCACGTATGTCACGCGAAGCTATTTCAGTCACTTCCTTCCTGCATTCCGAAATAGTCATCAAATGTGGGGTGCGGTTTGCGGATCGATGTGATGAAGAGCACATCTTGTTCTGTTCTCCTCCCCTGTTCCCTTCTGCTGTAACAGAGACTGGTGTATGAATGGATTGTGGGAGGCCAGCTGAGCGTGCTGGGCAAGGCTGTGGACCTTCTAGCTGAAAGAGCAATGAACAGATCCTGAGATCCTTTTGCAATGTAAAAATCCCACATACCTGGTTTAGGATTAAAGTAGGCTGTTCAGCAAAACAATAGCATATATTGGCATTTTCTTTTAGGATTTTATTACTTTATGTGAATTTGAGTGTAATCAAGTTTTATTCCTCATAATATTCATTAATGTGTAATTTACATGCACAGTTTGTGTTCATATAATAATCCAGACAAGAACTGCCTGATATTATTTTAAACTTTGCCGAATGCTTTGTGACATTGTGTTCCACACAACACACAATGCTATGGGAACAGTATAACACGGAGGCACACGGTTTGTGGTTGATCTCATGTGGAGAGCATGACGCATCACTCTGAAGAAGAAATCTGATGTCCTAAATTTAGCTGCCCCTTGATTTTTCCGTGGTGGCCCCCGCGGGTAATGACCCTGGTGCGGATGCAAACTTCTGGATGGGTGTAGCTGAGCCGTGAGGCAGGGTTAAAGAGCATGACTATGTTGGACTGGTTCTCTGTATCAGCTGGAGAAAATCTCTTTAGCAGAACAGGAAAAGACCATTAGGGGTGGTAATTAGCACGCTAGATGGTGTGCCTTAAGGTTGTGGCTTGGAATCCCTCCTGTGGTATGCAGCAATTACCAGCATAGGCTGATCTTCAGGATGGTGGCATCAATGGGCTATGGTGAATAGCTGCTTGGGATGCCATTAGAAACATGTGTTCCTTGTTGTAGAGCCCCCGAGTGTTTGCTTTGCTATGAGCCCCTCCGGTCTGCATGTGAGTCTGTTCAGAAGTCGGTAAGGCGCTTGTGTCTTGTCTGAGCGTCCTTCACTTTTTAGAGATTTCATTGTGTGTGCTGTGTGTCCTGAAACTACTGGACCACCGGTAAGATTACAAGGGTCCTGTCCAAATACTTTTAAAATTAATGTTTATGGTTAGTTTCTGATCATAATCGAGCGAAGCTAAGTGCTACCATTTGCTATGACAGCAAAAAACAACTGTTGGCTTTGGGCCGTTACTGGCAAATTCCTGAATTCCTGATGCAACTTTGAACAAAGCATTTGCAGATGTCCCCCCCCCCCCCCCTCCCCATTATCCATGCGGTTATCCATTTGGCCCATTTTTCCTCCTACCAATCAGATTGAAAACAGCAGTTTGTTAATTATGGGACTTAATAAGTATCAAAAAATGTTTAATGTTTTTGAAGAATCACTGTACATCTGCATGTCCCTTCATGTACAGGTATATTCTTGCATTTTTTCACATATTTTTCCCCAGCAGAGTCCAAGCTACAGTTTCCTCTATTTGATTGTATATAGTATACAGCAGAATGTCGACCATCCCAACGTCAGTCATCTGAACCGTTGAGAATGTGGGCTTCTACACATATAAAAACTTTGACTACACTACAGATTTTAAAAAGAAAAATGCTAATTTAGAATGTCAGACTCGATTCCGCTGTGAAACAGGATACGTTTCCAAATTTACTTTCACATTGTACTTATCTGCTGACTCAGACTTGGGCTACATTTTCAGGCCCTCTTGTCGGCAGCAGTGACAGTCCATGGCGAATGTTGATGTTGCCCTTTGTCAGAGTAATTTATCTTTATCAGAGTAATCAAATGTATGTATTTAATTTCCAGATGCATTCCTAGACGTGATTACAGTTGAGGTACAAATTTCACATTTTCTAATAACAGCATTGTTGACTTTGTGCTGTAACCTTCCATACTGAATGCCACAGATTTTGTTAGCCAAGCCGAGTGCGTCTCCGTGAAGCGATTGCATACACAGACACCTCAGATCCATTACTCGACATTTTCGGGATGGTGTAGTCACTAAACAGTGGGGCTTTCTCTGAAAATTCAGAACAATGGGGGAGAAAAAAAAATTTGCCTTGAGAACAATGTTACCTCTATGTTTGAGGCTGCGTTTAAAAACTGCCTGTGTACAGTTTGCTGTGAGCACAGACAAAGACTTTCCTCTTTTGTCGCTGTAGCAGAAAAGCTGGGTTAATGAAAAAGCTGTGAGAGTTCACAGTTTGCCCTGATCTGTATGAAATGTTTTTACTGTGGGTCTCTGCCAGGCATAGAATTTATGCTTGAATTTCATTTCGGTTTCAGTGAGAAGCTGTTTCATGTTACACTCAAATTAGAGGGACTGCGTAAATGTTTTATCTGCTGTCTGTTGAGCTGATATCAATATACTGTACAGGTGGTGGAGATGAGAAAATTGTCTTCAAATAAATCAAATAGAAGTGAGGATCTTCATCCCTGTGGGGAAATAGCTTTTTGCATAGCTTGCTAACCGAGAGAGGTATACCCACGTGTATATTTGGGTAAGAGGAAGCTTTGTGGTCAGGGCAGGGCCTGCATCAGCAGCCTCCAGGGCAGGTGGGATTAGTGGCATTGCTCAAGAGTCAATACGATTACTCTGCTGACTGTGGGGTTCAAACCAACAACCACATGGACACAGGGACTGAGACCTAACCTGCTGAACAGGGTGTTTCTTCCTATACCCAGTGTACTGCATAAGCAGCGATGAAAGACATAGAACAGGGGAAGATAGATCAAGGGAAATTTCTGGAAAAGAGTTTGTAAATTACTAGATTACTAGAATCAACTGTACATGGAGGGGCACTTTAGCAAATGAAAGAGTAATAATACATTTGATTTCAGGACTTATAATTATCAAAACCTCAGAGTGCTTCCCAATAGACATTGCCTGCAATGCCTGTAATCGATGGACTTGCTTAGAAAATGAGTTTTAAAGTCTTTTTAAAAATGATTCTGCAGATGCTGCTTATCTAACGTAAACTTGTTCGATATGTAAGGACGCACACCAAAAACAGAACTACCCAGAGTGCATCATTTAATCATGGGACCTTGTAGGAGATTAGATCGTCCCAAGATCATGAAGGAAATATATAAATTTGGGCCAAAAGGGGGTGCAGAAATATAAGTGGGCTTTTGCCATTGAGATACGTGAAAACCAACAGAAGCAATTTGGTCTGTTCTCTGACAGGAAGCCAGACTGGAGTGATTATGGCTACAAGGAGAGGCCACAGGAAATGTGGATCACCATAGTCAATAAATGGTGAAACAAACAAATAAAGCAACTTTTCAGGATCTGTATAGTGGACTATAGAGGATTTTGACTGATAGATGTTTTTAAGTGAAAGTATGAAGATATGTAAACTTGAGTTTGAGCTGAAAATTCATGAAAGGCACCAAACCTCTCACTAAGATTTAGAGACCTCTTGGGATAGGAGATAACGTGGCATTCTGGGTAGGAGTTCCAATTACCTAGACTTTTGTTTTGTTACTGTTGAGCAAGGAAGTTACAGTTAATCCAACTCCAGGTCTCATCTTAGTGGTTGGTTTAGTTTTCAGTCCCGAGGTTTGGTGTTAACATACAGCTACCTGTCGTCTGAGTGGCTAATGATGTGTTTGTCCGTTTCAGTAGCTCACAGACCAAAAACATGGGTCTACACTGATCTGTAGGGGACATCACAGGTGACAATGACAAACAAAGCTGTCAGTGAGAGAAGTAGGAAACTACTTCTTAAAGTAGTTTCCTAATTAGGAAATGAAGCTACAAATTAGCTTCATTAATTGATCTTCTGAGGAAGATATTATAGTCTTCAGTGTCTGAGGCTGAGTACTTTAGAAGATCCAGAGTAACTTCCTAATAGGCTGTCTGTCTCTGTAATGTGTAAGGATCTAAGACCGGATGGATATTTTTAACGATCATGTGAGCTCCTGGTAGACAGTAACTCATTTAATTGCTGCTTTTCCAAGTACCTTTGCAACAAGGAGAGAGGAAGCCTGGAGTTGGAAAATGAAAAATGAGGTAGGTAGTATCTAAAACTGCCAAGAGATCAGGAACCTTGCTTGCTTATCAATAAAAAAGGTTTTTCTTGTGTGGTATGTTGTGTTGTGCTATATTTCAGTTTATTAGCACTTGATGATACTGATCCTGTCGGTTTCATATATCACCTTGAATTACTGCTCTTTGCGCTACAGGCAGAACATGAGATGCTATTTGCTGTCTTTCACCTGATAGACTCGCATTCAAAAGCTGATGTCCACTTGGTTGCACATTGCCGTATTTTCATTTTAGCTTGATGTGCAAATTTAAATTTGAACGCTTACCGTACCGAAATTACTTCACCTAACAGTGAAGGCATTTATTAGCCACTAGACCATTCCAGTTAGTATGATCGTTGTACATTTTTTAACCATAAGCTATTGACCTTAATCTATTCTCCCAGTCAGTGGGCTAACATCACTGCTGAATAAACATGGCTGCCATGCCAGTTCATTCTCTGACCTGGTTTTGTTCTGAGATTGATTTGCATAAGAATTCCTGATGTCTTTATGATATGATAGCTTTTGGCAGGACCATTTGGCCAGACACAGTTGTGTTTGTCAGATTTTTCTCATATTATTTCCAATGTATAGTCTGCATCACATATGTAACTATTAAAATGTTCTCTCCTGGGTTCATTTCCTGTACTTTGCTGCATTTTTGCCAGTTGAATAGGTTTGTTTGGGATGAACAATTTAGTTCAATTTCAATGACTGAAAAAAACTGGAGTATAACCCGCTATTTTTTTCCTCAGAGCTGACCTGCTGGGTTATACAAAGGTCTGGATAATTTGTAGATTTTTTTCTAAATTTCAGGAACATGCGAATAAAAAAATTACGAGGAGAAAGCCACAGGGAAGAATTGGAAACAGTTGGAAGTCGAGATCATTCAAATTTTGCCTCATGTCACATTGTAGGGGTTTGGGAACAAAAGGACTGGAAGGCGGTCATTACGAACACTCATGAGGAGTGCACTAATGAGTTTACTGGCTCAGCAAGGTTTTTTCAGGCTTACTTGAGTTTTCGGTCCTACGAATCATAGCACCAATTACTGCTGTTTGTGGCAATTTGTGTGAGTTAACTCAGCTTAATCAAGTTAACTCTGGCTATGTAAAACTTGCTTTGTAGTTCACCCCACTGCAGTGGGCTTGATCCAGAAAGTGCAGCCTATAGCTAAACCTGAATTCTGATTTGAGAAAACTAAAAGCCTCTTAAACAAATAAGTACACTGTCTGAAAGGTCGACTTCAGGGTTGGTTGTTTCCCTGAACCTTGAGTTAACAAATTGGGGATAAGTTGGAAATCCTGATTTCTGGAATGGACCCCGGGTTGCACGAAACACAAGTCACTACCCATCACTCTCCACAAAGGGCCAGTCTGTCTGAGCGAATGTGGGTAATATATGAACAAAGTTTGTTTTTTCTTCAAAAAAATGGCCGTGTGATTAATTATCTGATATGGTTTATTTTCCAGAAAATACGGTATACGAGTAGAAAAACCCTGGCTTCAGGCACCCGCTCAAGCCTGACCAGAATTAGTTGTTAGATGATGGATGGATTTCTGTCGAAAGTCAAATGCTGAGCACCTTGGCTTGTGCATATGCTTGCTTTTCTTGACCTGTTATTGACTGTACATCAATCTCAGGAATGAGGGCTGAAATTCTGATTTGTCAATGCTAGAGACAAATGGCAAGACAAGGGATCGAACTCGTACCAGGTTAACCTGGTCTTGGAATGAACTGCTAATATTTGTGCTGCACACTCCTGTTTTTTTAGAAATGCAAACATAGATGCACATGGTTTTAGTGTATGAATTACATTTATTAAACCACTTGCATTATGGATCAGCACCCAGCAAACTGGCATATTCTTGTTTATATAGGATTCCTCCCACAGCCTAGAGACCATTTTAGGTTGGGGGGGTCATAATTATTGGAGCATTATTATGAGTGTAAAAATGTATCATTTGACTTTAGTCAGTTTAGGTAAATGGTTATATCTCTAGGTATCTTAGAATGTCTATTATGATTAGGCAGAGACCTAATGAGCAGAAATATATGGATTTTGTTGATTTTATTCAAATTGCCCCTGGGAAATGGACTCTCCAATGTTTTTTAAGCATATTTACATAATAATCTGTGCCTCTGAACTGTCCAGCAGTGTGTTGTTGATAAGGTGTGACTGTCTTGCTGTCCAGGGCTGATGAAGATTAAAGAGGCGGGTGACATTGAGAGCAAGCTAAACGAAGTGGAGAAACTGCTGAAGAATGTTATCAACATGCCCTGGAAGGTGGGTCACATGTGTGGTCACGTGTAGTTGCCCCCGTGTGTATTGCCGAACAGGGTGACTAAGTCATGCTATCGGTGGCACTCAGTATTCCAGGTCGGAGGTGGTGTTGACCTTCTTTGAGCGATCTCCACTGGACCAGGTACTGAAGAATGACAGTGTCCACAAGATCCAGCCGTGCTTTTCAAGTACGGTTAAGATTTCAGGTATGCCTCCTCGTGTTCTCCTGGTTTTCCTCATTATATGGACAAAAGTATACCCACGAAGCATGGGGAGACCATGCAAACATCACACACACAGAGCGGAGATGGGCTGCTACTGAGCCACTGTCACCATGCATAACATTTATAATGCAGTTTACTTATTTATGTAAAGGGCACTTAACTGTCCAGTGTCACAGCTTATAAATGTATCCATTTTGTTACAGGAGATGAAGTACTTACATAAAGGGTACAGAGCAGGACATATTTGGGATCTGGTTATTAACCTCGTTCCTTAATCATCATGCCTCCTGTTGCCCTTAGACAGATTAACACACATTATTCTTCATATTGCATAGTAACTAAAATCTACCAATTTTATACTTTATGGGAAGAACATAGCATTTAAATTATACCGTATGCTTAGTAATATATATTAAATATTTAAATAGTAAGATTTTTGAATGCAAGTCATTTTAAGAGGTGAAATTAACGAATTGCCGTTATTTCAAACTTTGTACAAACTGAATGCATAACAAGAATGAATTCGTGATTTGTGTATGGGTCATGTTGTTGTTTAAATTTTCGTGGATTATTTGCTGATCAGATATCTTGCACATTTCTTTAGAGATCATGAGGTCGAATGGATTTTGTCTCGCCAACACGGAGACCATCGTGTATGATGACAGTCTCCTGCGAGGCAAAGACAGCCAGCTGTCCTCAGACACCACAGCTCACCAGTAAGTTTCCATAACCATTTATTAATACAGGAAATAATCTTGGTACACGTGTTTTAAATTCCTTATGAATGTTCCAGTGAAGACACTATTATTATTGAAATATCCTCTGGCGGTCTGTGCCTGTCTTAAAGGTCGTCAGTTTGAATTCCTAAAACGCGTTTAATACATGTTGAAGTTAATATATGGAGGCAAACCCAACAGGGCCAATCATGAAAGTTCATCCTGAAACACTTTGGTCAGAGTGGCACTGACTAAGTGCTAACATGTTAACTGTTTAAAATTAACAGTTCCAACAGTCAACGAGGAGTTATTTTAAGAAAAGATACTTGTGTTGTCAAGCTCAGATTGTAAAAATAATTTTAAACATGCCATTCATTCATTTCTATATCTGGTTGTTGTTTAGATTACAGACCAGTTTGACACACTTTGTCATACTTAGAAAAGTATTAATCTAGTTAAAAAAATACCCTGCCATTTGCACAGTATAAAGTAGTATAAAACTAATTGGTTGAATTTTTAGGCTATATATTTATGATTTTCATAAGATGTACACTCCAGTAAATAACAACCAAAGAATTCTTAAAGTTTGAGAGCTGAAAGAAATAGAGATTCAGATAAAATGTGTTAAACTTCACTCATCCAGGCCTGTGAACAGTGGGGAACTACTGAACAATGAGGCTGGCCACAGCGTCGATGATGACCCACAGGCATACGTCACCAATTTGTCTTACTACCACCTGGTACCCTTCGAGACGGACATCCTGGAGTGACACGTAGCCCCCCCCCACAGTCGTACACAGAGCCTACCAAGTGCACTGGTCGCATGCTGGGATGATCTTTCGTAAGGAGTCGACGTGAAAGCTCTGCTTAGATGTGCCTTGTCCTTGCGGAGGGAGATCCAGGAGGACTGACGGTGCTGAGCCGGAACACCTTCCACCTTCCTCCTCTTTGTGCCTAACAACTTGGATATGGTGCTTTGAGTTCCACATGTGCCTAACCCTAACATGGTTGAGTGTCGATAGTCTGTGGAGTTTATCTTCATGTCTGAAGCCCAACCGAATCCTGCTGCTTCCGTGACTCCTGCAACCCCCGCCTGAGGTCTGGGATTAACGCTGAAGCTGGGAATGAACGATACACGTGTCCACCAGCACTGTTACCTTGGCATCAGGACTTTTCACAGCCTACTGTGTGTTGATGTGTATAAAGTCCTTCCAGACCGTTGAAACATCTGCAGCCTTTGAGAGCATCTAGCAGTGGTACTCATTTTTATTTACAGCCAGTGGCAATCGGAATGGCCCAGTGGGATAATCTCATTGATGAGAAAGGACAAGAGGTGGAAACCCAATCCCAGATGTGACGGGGCTGTCATGTGTTTCATTGTTGCGCGTGAGCTGGGGGTTTGTTAAAGCAGACATTGGCTCATGAAATTACCGAAACAGGACATATCGCTCATGTTTACTCTAAGGCGAGCGCCCACATATCTAGATGCTGTCTTTTGAGGACCTTGGGTGTTAGCAAAAGTAGAACACACTCCGCTAAACTCTGGCATGTCCATTGGTTGCTGCTGCTTTGCCTAATTAAACCATTTGGCATGTAAGGGAGCATTGCACTAATCTCAGATTAGAAAATCCCAGATAAAGCTGTTGGTGGTCATGGTACAGGCATGCTCAGCCTGCTTTGTCCATAAAAAGATAGCCCATCTCATTGTGTGAAAAATAAGAATAACAGCCTGGGCTGGTAGGCCCAACTGTCACGAACAGCTGAATAGGTAGCTAGATATTATTTTACATCCTCGATAACTGGATACATTAAATGGAACATGGATATCTTAAGCAGATGTGTGACTATCTGCAGTGGTATTAACTGTAATATGGCATTAATATTTAGTGTCTTCATAGTCCACAGGACAGATTTCATGACTGCACCCATAACGTCTACAGATGCTTCACTTTTTTCAGCAAGCCATCAAGTATTTAATTTGCACCATGCTGATGCCTGTGGAATAATCATCGGCTCAATGGCAAAGTCTGCAGGAGAGTACTTTTGACTGAGCATTGCTAGCTTCGCGGGATATTTGTGAATGGCCGTGCAAATAGCTACCTGTTTCTCAGCTGCCAGAGCCGAGACCTGAATACAGAACTCTGGAAACTTGGCAGCAAAGCTTGATTCCACAGTCGTGGTGGCTCTGTTTAGTAAAGCAGTCATGTCTTTCACTTACCCGTGAGAAAAGGCTGCTCTTTTTCAGTGCGTGGAGCTATTCAGACCAATCTGCTTGCTTTCTCTTTGCATTTTTGGCAGTAAACTGGGCGGAGATCATTAAATAGTATTTGAGAACAGCTAACCAGAAATAATTGCTCCATATTTCTTCAACTTTGAGTGTGTAACACAAAAGTGGCTATTGGAAGTTACCCATTGATGGATTTCTCTGCGGTGCAGAAGCCTAACATGCAATCTGCCACGACGTCTGGTTTTTGTAACTGGTCTTGGTGAATCATCCAGTCATAATCATGTGGAATACTGGAATGCCAAGAAACTTAGTCTTAAAAGCTGAACATTCAGTTTTTGCATAAAAAAATTTATGCATCATAATGTGAAATGTCCAGTTAGTTTCCTAGTTACAATATTTGCGAGCATATCGAGCTTATATCTCTGCTTTGATGCACCGTTATTTCAGAAGTATGTTTGAAGTGCATATTCAGTTTTGGTGATGTCAATGACAAAGGGGAATAAACCACAAAATCCCTCAGTCATAAAATCAACAGTCACTATTTTTTTCACTATGGTAATTTTATTAAATAATATTTCAAAACTTTTGATAATAAAATGCTTCATAATATTCACAGGTGTATAACACACTAAATTTCTAATAAAATCCTGTTATTTGAGCATTAAACCTGATTTCTGTGGGTTTTTTTAAATGCACTTAATTTTTTAGTTTGGAATCTTATGCAGGAATCAAGGTGACCTTAACCACTTCACAAACATTACCATTATCGGGGTCTCATTATTGGATCAGTCCTCTCATTTGGCTATAGGGTGGCTCGGTGGTTATTACTGTTTCCACACCCCTGCAGGGTTGGGGGTTCGAATCTTCCTCCTGCTCTGTGTGTGTGGAATTTGCACGTTCTCCTTGTGCTGTGTATGTTTCCTCCAGTTTTCTCCTGCATTCCCAAGACATCCAGGTAGGCTAACGGGTGTCTCTAAATTGCCTGCGGCATTTGATTGTATACATGTGTGTCCTATAATGGACTGGCATCCCATCCAGGGTGTACCCCAGCCTTGTGTCTTGTGCTGCCTAGGTTATACTGCAACACAGGACGCAGGATAAATAGTTAGAAGTTGAATGGATGAAGAGGCTTTAAATCCCACTGGATAAGAATATACTGTAACACTGCCACCCTGTGGTGAGACCGCTCTTGTACTCATTACAAACTGGAGACTTGTACAGACTGTGATGTTTTCTGTTATACTTTGCTATCTGTGACACAAATGTATGTAAGTTCAGTGGTGGAAATTAATCTTTGGTTTTCTGTAAATGATTCAATGACAAAAAGTGTGTGAGGGGAAAACAGCATAGGGAATATTCGTCCTGTATTGTTAAGGGATTTTCCCTGCCTTAGTGTAGAGATTGGACACTGTTCTCAAACTAAGATACCAAATTGGTATGATAATATAAGCAGTAAGACAACAAAAACATTCACGTTTGGGTTCATTTCCTTTTTTTAAACTGTCATGTGGGGTGACGCAGTGGGTTGTACAGTTGCCTCACCTCTAGGTTTGGGTTCAAATATGGCCTCCACTGTGCGTGTTTGGACTTCACATGTTCTTCCCATTTTCTGTGGGTTTCATCTGTGTTTTCTAGAATCCTTCCTCAGCCCAAAGATGTGGAGTTTTCTAAAAATGCCAAATGAGCAACATAAGAACATTTTAAAACCCCAAACTGTGAGCTTTGCTTCTCTTAAGACATGCTTAAGCCACTTAAAAAGCCAGAACGCTCTAGCACTTTGTTTGGTGTGAATGTTGCAAAGCACAAGGGTCAGTTGGCTTCTGCCTGTGGATTTCTACACACTTAATAAAACTGCACATAATCAATACAGGTAGAGTGGAGGCTGTTTCCAAGCAAGATTATATATATATGCGTATTTGACAAGTATGACATAGACTGATCTCTAACTTACGAATGACAAGAACAAGGGATGGCTCAATCAAACTGACACCTGCAGATTATCCATCATCTTTCATTTTCATTCTTTAAAAGTCAGCTATTGGCTGCTTTGTGGCCATGCTGCAGACATATGAACCGTGAAGCTGTATTGGGAAAGCCTACTGGTTAAACACTTGCTGAGGTTGTTTAGCAAGTTTCCCTTCAACACTGGCTCTGCTATGTGGTGCTGTTAGTATACTAGTACCACAACTGTCAGTGGCAAATCTGGGAGAGCTGTGTTTCCTCCTATTGCTAGCCTTATTAGGCTATAAGGCTGCCAAAGACATCTTGAAATTGATTCTTCAGAGCTGCAGATGCTGAACACTAGGGCATGGGGGTCAGGGCCTCAAAAGACATTTAGATAAAACGTTGTAAGGGACTGAATTTATGCAACGGGTCCAAACAGATGGCATTACATGCAGTGGCAGGATGGTGACGGCCGTTTGCCCGCCTTTAGTAACAGCTTCCTCTGTTACGCCTAACGCCTCTCTGCACGGCGCATGCGCGGGGAGTCTGGCTTTAGCCGCCGCGTCTTCTGCTCGGCTTTTCAGAAATAAATCATGGCAGGGAGAAAAGTTGCCCTGGTCTCTGCAGGTAGCCGTCTTTCACCATGCTCGCTTGGAAATAATCACATTCTGTTGTCTCGCTGTGTCCTGATTTAGCTTACTGGCTTGCCAACTGCCTTTCTGAGGGGGTTTTCCTGTTAGCCGGCTGTGCAGCTAACGACAGCCTTGACGTTACTCCGATTGCTGAGGATTTGAAATGATTTAATTAATGTTAACAAACTAACTCATTTTCGTTGTAGTATGCTTGTTGGGTACAGCGGTATGTGCATTTGTGGAGGACCTCGACGACACGTAAGTGATGCTGGCTTAACGAACGGACTGCTTCGTTATAAAGAGTTGTTAGTCGATTTTCAGGTTTTGTTACTTCTGCCGACATTATTGTGTGATGCATTTCATTTAATGCACGAAGTAATCGAAGTCCACTCTATTCCGGAACGGCATGCTTTAAGTTTGCAGATGCGTTCAGATGTATGTGGTGCTTATCACGGGAATCGTCGCAAGTGCAGTCGCTTTTGCTGTGGGGTTTGCAATTTCCTGTAGAAATAAGTTCATATCCATCACCCTTTGAGGAGTGCATATATAAGACTAATTTTTCTATTCCATAAATGAGACAGTTTTAGAAAAATTTGCTACATTATTATAACTCTTGTGATTGTCAGCCGCTATAAAGTATTATACTTAAAATGGCATTTGATACTGTGTGTGTGTAAATATTCTTTTTTTTCTTTCAGTTTTAAAGACACAAAAGGGGATGATGTGTGGCTGGTTGATGTAAGTACTGTATTCCTGGACAGTGGTCAAAGAATTGTCTTAAGTGCTTCAGTAGAAGCTGAGTCACGCCCCCCCCCCCCCCAAACCCCTAACCCCTAACCCTGATCTTCAGATCATCCCCTGCAGGAGTAAACGGAGGCCGTGCAGACTATAGAAAAAGAAATATAAAAAGCTTTAGTCTAGGGGTTACAGACTGGGCTGTTTATAAATCTGGTGGGACTGGAGATTAGTGTAGTTTGCAATCTGCTAGTGCAGCAGATTATCGGACAGAGATGGGCATCTGTTTGAATGGAGAAACTGACCTGAGCGCACAGATTGCCAGGCACGAATAAACACACATGTAACCACACAAGTGATTGTGTCCATGTGTTTATTTTTCTGATACTTCTTCCTAAAGCCGCCCTTTAAAAGTGTATGCACATACTGTGAATGCGTTAAGCACAAGACTAGGGTCATGTGTAGCAAGTCATGTGGCTGCTTGCCTGTGTGAGATACTGAAGTAAAATGTTCTGCACAGGTTTATAGTATTATTTAAATTGTAACGATTTGCCATCAGAGCTCAGCTGCAGGCTGTAAAGTTATGATTTTGTTCAGACAAACAAATGTGAAGAATGTATGTGTTGTGAAGGGAAAAACACTGCAGGGCCACATTACAATTGTGAAGCTAGCCGTATACTTCAAAAGGAAAAGACTCTATTTGCCTGAGACACAGTGCTTCATAGGCTACCAGAATTTCAGTGTACATCATTTCTTTATTTTTTTTTGGGACCACCCACTCTCAAAAATTGATCAAAACATGTTACGTAGTTGGTTTGGTCACGGCTTTGAAGCTAAAATGAACGAACACCTAAGACAGACAACTGAGCTTGTTCTAGATACCCACATTAATACGACAGATGTTGGCGAGACTTTAAAGACATTTAAATGACTGGCAATTTGTGGAAATCACAAGATTTAGTGGGGAAATTCCAAATTGTGCAAAAATCATTATTTGCCCCCTTGAGGTGAATTACACAACATTTTAAGTAATTGTTGGTCGCCTACGACATGTTCAGTGACGTTTTGACTTTGGACTTCATCTTATGAATACGACCTGCTTTAATTTGCCCTCTCCTAGAGCAGTAAGGGACTCCATAGAATAATTTAAAACTGCCGTCCAGTGAATTTAAGGGATTAAAGGAGGGGTTTGTGTTGTGTTCTACAGTTCTACGCTCCTTGGTGTGGTTACTGTAAGAAGCTGGAACCAGTGTGGCATGAAGTTGGTTTGGAGCTGAAGAGGTCGGGGTTGCCAGTGCGAGTGGGAAAGATGGATGCTACTGCGTTCACGGGTAAACTGTTCTGGTCACTGACAGCACCGTTTCTCCTTTGTTTAATTGGTTTTCATCGCCACATCACGAGCACTCAGCTAATTATTTCATACCCTTAGAAAAGTATCTCAGTTTTTTTCTTACTGTTTTAAATGGCTTCAGAAAGCTTAAGGTTTAGTTGCCAACCGGTCCAAGTGTTCTGCTGGGCACAGTGCTGGATATTTATTGGGTTAAAATCATAAAGTGACTGTGTCTCTTTCTTTTTTTTGTTTGCTGACTAACTGGCTAATGATTTTTGGCAGACACGTGGGGAAAAGGGGATGAAGTGCATGCTTATATACTTTTAAAATGTCCATTTTATTTTTAAGGAAATATCACAAGTCAGTTATAGGCAGTACTTTAACAAGTCTGGCATGATCACGGTTTGAGTCCAATTAATGTTGTGTATTGACAAGACAGAAGCCTGTGTAGCATATAGATCCATGTCCACAAGAGGGAATCTTGTGTGTGAATTACTTGATTGACAAAGATCCTTGAAAACGGCTAGGGATGCTTAGTCAAGACCTATGACCTCGTTGGGTGTGGTCATCTGTGGAAGAACATGCAGTGACTGGGTTTTTCCCCATGTCGAACTATTTTAAATTGCATCTTCTGGGACAAATATACACGCATTCTGTAACAATATGTGAACTTGTTTCAATTTGAATGTTTAATAGTTTATTGGACATTTTGCCTTAATAGAACAGGCTTGGGAGTTAGGGCAATATAGTAGTCTGTCTGTCCTCTACGATGTTTTAATGTATTTTTATGTTCCTTTCAAACAACAAACACAATTTGAATTTTTTAGGTGTTGCTTCAGACTTTGGAGTGCGGGGTTACCCGACAATTAAACTGTGAGTATCAGTACAGTTATTTTTGTTTGCCATTAGACCCTCTTAATCAATCTTGAGTTGTACTGATCTTGAGTTAATGTTCAAATGGTGCTTTGCTGTTGTTGCCCCGCACTAGGGAGTTAATTTTTTATTAATATTTCTCTCCATTGCGCCGGCTGCAGGGTTTAACAAAAACAAGCAAAATTCGCATGTTAAATGAACATTTTTAAAGACCTTTCCTAGTCTAATGTCTTGGTCGTGGGCTCGTTTTTTGATCTGCTTGTTCCTTAGACTCCCAGTAGACGCTTTGAATCAGTCTGCCACTTGAGATGATCACCTCTGTGCTTTGCTGTTATGGGACTGAACTGTTAATGTGATTCACCCAGAGGGAAGGAGGCCGGGCTTCGAGGGATCGAACACTGTTTGTGCTTGCAAATTCTGTCTTGTGTTGTTGTTTTACTTCTTTGCTCCCAGACCTCATTAATTTCTATGAGCCTGTATTTTTGTCATATGAATAATCCCTATCTCCCAGTGGAGTAATCGTATGGTAGTTTAAAACTTAAACCCAGTTATGTTGCATGTTCCTGCTATTGTTAGTGTTACTCTTATTGTCATTGTTGTTGATTGTATTTATCATCTAGAGAGGGCAAAGCCTATTAGCTTAACATAATCCTGTCTGGTATCTGGGCCCCATCCAGTGAATACTAACTTATGTAGTTACCGTAGTAGTACCATGGGATGGTTTGGTAACAAAGCCTTAGAGGGAATGGTCTGCATCCCTTCATTGGTTATTTTCTGTGTACTCTTGTAACCTTAGCGAATAGTATGATGTAATTTATGTCGACGTGGTCTGAATATAGCGAAGCAGTCAGTTGCCAAGCTTATCTTTTATTCAGAATCTCTTTTTGAAGTGTACTTTACGCATCATCGATCTGTTTCATTTGTGCGTTGAAAATCCCGATAATGGTTTGTTCATTATATTTTCTCCGGCGATGTCGGGGATTCCTGTTAACAGGAGGCCACAGTTCATTTAGGACGAATGTGCCCTGGATCAGCTTGCTGGCGTTAATGTAACGGAACGTCATTATCCGACACGCCCTTAAATGTTCTGCAAACAAGGCGATCCAGCGATTATGCTCATTGATTGTTTCCTTTATCCTCCAGTCCGTTGTGATAAGAAGGGTTCGTGCAAAAATAAATGAAGTCCAATGCAATGCAATGCACTGCCTGATAAACTGCAACGTGTCAAGAATGCGTTTTTGGTTTTCATTTAGGGTGCCTGACTTTTCTCTTATTTTCTCACCTAGGTTCAAGGGCGATATGTCCTATGACTACAAAGGGCCCAGAACCAAGGAAGCCATCATTGAATTTGCCAACAGATTGGCAGGGTAAGGGTTTTTCATGACCGCTATGCTTGACCTATGACCGTCATTTGATGTTCAGGATGTCTGCCCCCCCCCCCCCTCCCCCTTTTTTTTTAATATTCTGCCTGCTGTCTGGGGTAGGCTGTAGGGTAAGTATGATGATGTGATAGATAAGCGTTTTGAAGATGGATAGATGGACCATCGTAGATTTGGCATTAATCGCAATGAAAATTTGTAGGCAGCTTTTCCAGGTGACCCAATGTGGTTGTATGCATGGTGTGTGAACCCTCGTTAACAGGGACTTGTCAGTGTTTTTTGATGTCTTGCAAACCTCTGTTTGACCTCCCTGTGGCACTTGTCAGCTCATGTAGTACCTGCTTTGTGTGGCATTTTGAGACTTAAGAAATACGCAATATATTAAACTGCTTCCTGTGCTCTGTGAATGTCTTATTTAGTTAACAGACATTCTGCAGGGTGTAGGCATGTAAGCATCGCATCTCATTATGTCTCAAGTCACTACAGTTATGCTTGAGATTTCTTAAGGCATATCCCTAGTTATGGGCCTCTTTTCTGATGTAAATCAATGATTTTATCATTTATATATGTTAACCATCTTGTTTCAGACAAAATGCTAGCTGAAGTATTTTTGCATGTTTTATTGCCTTTCATTTTACACTTCAGAATTTGAATGCTATTTTACAATCAAAGGCTTAGAAATTATCATCCAGCTTTTCTGGTTTTTGGGCAAGTGTCCACAGGGTGGCGCCAGCTGTACACGGCACGTCTCCGGATTTCCTGAGAAAATTGCTTTGACGTTTTTGTTGAAGCTGGAGAGGCCAAATCAGTTAACTGTTTATAGCACCTTTCCTAATACTGAGGTTTGTTTGACCTTGTCCAGGCCAGTAGTGAGGTCCCTTCCCAGCAAGCAGATGTTTGAACACATCATGGGGAGACACGACGTCATGTTTCTCTATGTCGGTGGGCCGTCTTCCTTAAAGGTATCATAACCTTACCGAAACCAAGCTGGAGTTAAGTGCTTACAGTAATGACTAGGTAAAGACAGATGACCGTATTGCGGATGCCTTTAGTCAGGGTGTTCTTTTCAAACTGACCGACAGCAGTGTAGCCTGACTGGCCTAATGAAAGTGATAGTGAAGTAAACATTAGAGTGAAACATTTCTGCATCGGGTCGTCTTTGTTAATGTTTAATTAACTGCTGTCTTGATTTGCCTTTGAATGGTGGGACTTTAGTAACAAAAAAATCTCATACTATTACACAAAAACAGCCTGAAAACTAACTTCCCAAATAACCACCCAAAAAAAAAAAAACTTGTAGAAGCTCAGTGGAAATGGGTGTCGCCTTAAGTTTTTTTGGGATCTGCCTAATGCTTATTGTGATTTGTCCTGTGCATTTTCAGGATAAATACGTGGAAGTGGCGTCAGAACTGATAGTACACACCTACTTCTTCTCTGCTTCCGAGGAGGTCCTGCCCAAGGTAGGGCTCAGGTGCGACGCGAGTAGATCTGCCGCTACGTTCGGCTCGCGCACCGTGCTGTAGGAATGTGCTGCGGGATATAAAGGAGAGCACTTGTATTACTTTTCGTTGGGTGGCGGCTGATGTGGAAGAAACTCTGAATTGTGGTGAGAAGCAATGGATGGAGTTCAATGAGATGACCTCATGACGACAAGTGTGAGACGGGATGCACGTGGAATCTGATGGGCACCATGCTGCTCAAACCGCCAGCTCTTTAGTGTCAGGCATGCCAAGATCCTCATTTGTAAATGCATTGGAAGATCCTGTTTTATGGCTTAAATTTTCCCAGCAGTGTATTCCTCCTGGTGGGACAGCTGGCTTTCCTGACATGACTGGAGTAGACCTTCTCAATACCAAAGCCGAGTAGACAGCACCAACTGCCACATAGACCACTTGATGAAATGAAGGATGGGACCACAAGATAGCTTACCAGTACTGTCAGATGGTGTTTCATGGGAACGCAGCGAATAGCTTTGCTTCTCAGGAACTTCAATGTTTAATATTAGAGAGCTTAAATTTAGACCTTTGCCTACCTTGGGGCACATTAAATAATTGAAATGACATGGGTCATTTCTTTGTAAGTTTTATGGCTGGTTTCTGTAGCTCTGAATTTCATCAGTTCTCCGACTTGCGCTTGGCGTTAGTGGTTGCTATTTGGAGGCTGCGGTGATAGGGGTAGGTGAACATCTATCCTGGTGTTAGATTATCAACATGTCCCGGAGGTGGAGCTGTAGACAGGTGTGGACTTCATCATGGGACATTGGTTGATGATGAGCTCCAGGAGAGCTTCTGGGAGGAGGGAGTATGCTTGCGAAAAGACGGAAATGTCCATTTTTGCCCAGTATGCCTCGTTTGGGCATTGGCACATGTCAAACGATGGAGGAGGTGCCCTTGAAAATGAGGAGTACAGGTTCACTTATGAAAGGTGGTTTGTCTGCTCTGGTTTGTTCAGCTGATTTTTCTGCTGCCCTGTCTAACACATAAAACTGAAATTGTAATGAGTCCAAAAATAAGAGTTGTGGTATATTAAAATTACTGGAAGAGTAAACAGTTTTGACTTGTGTTTCTGTGTCTATGTATGTTTCTCTAAGATGGAAACAAAATGTTCAGTGGTGTCTTAAGTTTGAGAGGATTTGCTTGCATGGCGTTTATTTTTAGGCAGAGTACATGCACTGTAGGCAATAAACTTTGTTGGTCAGACTTCATAGCTTCTACTGTAGGTGGTGTAGTTTATAGTACAAATTTTCAGACAATTGCCTACTTATAGTTCATAATTGAAAGGATTTTGCATAATAACAGAACATATGGCTACTTATTATCTAAGCCAAAGATGTCACTCTATCCAAAAAGCATTTGAATTTTGTATTTTTTTTTTTTTTTTTTTTTATAGGCAGTGACTTTGAATGAGATGCCTGCTGTTGTGGTCTTCAAGGATGGCGGCTACTTTGTGTATGACGGTAAGTCAGTCAGCTTGGAATGTTTACAAGCTTGTGGTCCTGTGTTCTGTCCCCAAAGGGTTGCCTCTGTCTGTAGCCCTTGCTGGGTATTAATGACATTTTGAATAGTGCTTCATTCGTCTGGTTCCTCCCGAGGGAGTTTTTCCTTGCCCCTGTCGCCTTTGGCTTACTCTCTGGGCCCGGGCCCAGGGTCCCCGATGTAAAATACTTTGTGACAGTGCTTCTTGTTAAAGGACGTATATAAACAGAATTGAATTGAATTGAAACGGTAGACGTAAATATTCAGTGACATTTAAGTCTACAGTTTATGTACTCGTGTAAACTTAGCTTCATGTAGAAGTGATCTTATCACTTGCTGTCATTGCTAATATGGAAACAGGATGATATAGAGGGTAAATCATGGTAAAACCAAAATCTTTATTCCCAAAGTTCCTGACTGTCATTCGTTTCAACGATGCTAAGAGTGCGTTATTTTTTTTTTTGTCTTCCCACTTCAGTCTGAGGTTTTTGTCTTTCTAACCCCGTCTGCAGTGCCTTTGACTAAGAAATCCGCCCATCTTAGTTTAACGGCGAGTGTTTAGCTTTCCGATTCTCTCCTGCTTTTGGCTTGTCCTAGTTTTTGTTCTTTCGCTGCACCGGCACAGTTGCTCTACCTTACCTGTGAAGACGAGCGGTCCCGTAACGCCTGGGTGCCGTAAGAGTGGTCCTGTTCCGTCCTGTTTGTAGGCTCACCTCTCATCATGGAGTAATGAGCACGGCTTTATAGATGCAGCTTCGCTAATTTAAAGGCTTGCAGTCAGTCACCATGCTTTCTGGCTGTCTGCGTCAGTGATTGAAACTGAAGAAGGTGTACGCTTTGACAGTTGACGACTGCCTGAGAGGTCACAGAATCACTCATAGTTTAGGAGGTTTCTGCTGCACTCGTTTTCTTGAAACATCGCAGAAACATCGGACAAAGACTACAGTGGTTACTGGGGTGCTGAGGAGCTTTTGATGCAGCCATAGAACGGGTGTTGAATTTTAATGCCTACTTAACCGTACCGCACCTGGTCAAGTCAGTGTCAGCCTGTAGGTTTCCATTGTGTTAGTGCACTCAAAGGCAGATTAAAGACCCACTGTAACACATTTAGGTTCCTCATGTATAAATTTCTCTTATCCTACATGTGAAGATACAGATTTTGATCTGAAATTTCACATATTGTGGGTCAGTGTTGTCAACTACTGGGATAGAGATGAGGTTGGTCATCCTGATACTGCTGTTGTACCTCTCAGCCTGTTATGTCGCATATACCCAATACTGCCATGTAATTATGCTGTATTTAAAAAAGTAATGGGATGTAGAACTTAGGTTATAAAGACCTTGTAACCTTCCGTAAATGCCGCACAGAAATGAGAGCAGTTTTAGATGCGGTAGACCCCAGACTGCATTACTGCCTTCTGCCATTTTGTGCTTTTAAATTTTGTTGTCTGGTGGCTTACCATCCACAGATCTATGTCAGGCTCAGTGCCATGTGTTTGTGTGTGTCTTCAGATCTCGTTGACTGAGATGCCTGTCTAATGCCTTAACTTTTCTTGTATTTATACTCACCAACACTTCAACAACTAATATTTAATATACACCCAGTCAGAACATGGAACACAGAGGACAATACAGTATTAAAACAATACTGGTATGCAATGCATTGGATAATTTGTTAGGAGCATCTGCTCATAAACATGGACACACTGCTCCTGCAATCAAAGAATCACGTGTGAAAATGAGCAGCATGCAGGCAGGGTGATGAAGTTCTCTGACTGCGTGGCTGAACATTCTAACAGCTAAGATGTGTGAGGCAAGCCATTTTGAATGTGGTTTGGTTTGTTGGTGCCAGGCACGGTGGTTTCAGCAACTCAAGAAACAGACACCCTCTGGGAACTTTCATACCGAACAGTGCCTAGAGTTTACAGAGAATGGTGCAATAAATAGTAAAGATCCCATCAGCGGTGGCTGTGCGGCTGAAAACACCTTGTTAATGAAAGACGCTGGAGGAGAATGGCCGGACTTGTTAAAGCTAACAGGAAAGGCTGCATGTGCAAAAATAACGGCTCAGTGCAACAGGGGTGTGCACTGAGGCGCCTTCAAGCACGCAATTCACGAACCCTTGAACTGGAGACAAAATGAGGTCCTGTCTGGAGCTACATAGGGGTACGGGCAGATACACGACGGGGGGGTTGTACCTGGGGTTGCCTCTGTGGTCACAGAGTGTCTGTAAGGTTTGCCTTTTCGAGTAACAGAAGGAAACTGATATGTGAGGTGGCCTGTTGTGATGGTTGAGTTCTATGTATTTTCTCACATCATACTGCAGTCTTTTTTGATGACTGACACCCAAGGCTCATTCGTGAAAGAAGGATGAGGTTGAAAACAGACAGCAAGATGGCATCTCAATGACAAATCAAACGCGGGCAGGCAGTTTGTTAGGATAATTGGAGCAAGCAGAAAAACTCCAGTGCTTCCCTGTGCCGAGTCAAGCTTGATACTGCCGAGCGAGCTGGGGAGTATTGCCCACAGGGAGTCTCTCACTTGTGTGGTAATGAAATGAATCAGTGATAACCAGCTCTTAAAGGGGAAAAAAAAAAATAGTGCTGGGCTTTGTTTCAGTATTTTGTCATTTATCATAACGCTTGCTTAAATCATTTCCGAGTTTGCATTCTTTCCTGTCGAGACAAAACGTGTTTAGTGGATTAGAAAAATGTTCAGTAGAGACAATTTTAATAGCCAGCAGTTACCGTGCTGCTTTGTTGCTGTCTTTTGTTCCCAGAATCATCTTGAATTACTTAGTGGTGTGTTTCAGGAGCTCTTCCACATTGCTATTTCCCTTTCCTGTTTATTTTGACTCACATGGGCGGGCGGCCATGCGGTTTGTGCTTTGTGGCCTCACACCTCCAGGGCTGTGGGTTCGATTCCTGTCGGGGCACTCAATTAGTCAAGTTGCCGTGTTTTCCTCGTCTTTGGTGTTTGCCATCCTGCCCTTCCATCCCATTCACAACATGCCTCACTTTGCCCCATGTGCCTCCTGGCTCCAGTTGGCTCCAGGCTCACTGTCACTGTGTGTTGGATATGGCAGTGGAAGAGCCAAGTTGTACTGCTGATCAATGCTCAGTTCTAACTGCTACAGTAAAAGATCAGTCATTTGGTGTAATGGCAGTTCATCAGATTTCCTGCTGGTTTGTATCATTTTGACCTCGTGTGAAGGGAGCGATGACGTTGATGTTTTTGTTGATATCTCCCCAAATCAATGTGATGAAAATAAGAGTACTTCCATCGTACCGTTGAACAAGGTACTTATCTTAAGATAACTTCAGTCTTAGATTGAAGTGTTACCTATTTTACAAACAGTAAAATGACTTGGTGACAGCTCACTCAAAAGCCAATAAGGATTCCAATTTGAGTGCTTTTTTTTTTCCATAATGCAGTCCAATTTACAAAGGCTTTCTGCTTGTCTTTTTAACCTGTGCCGAGCTGTTAGCTATTCTCAAAGAGGTACCTGTCTTGCCCTCGTCCAGGATTTAAACCCACCACCTGTGCGGTGGCGTCCCAAGCCTGACCCAGCATGCTCACGGTTCACCAAGAGATGATCTGGCTGTAGACAGGCAGCAAGGGCTTAACCATGCAGGAATAACATTTTCTCCGCAGCAGAAGATAATCCCTTTCTGTGAGGCTTTAGCTGCTCTCTGATCAGAGCTTGGTGTGATGTCTTTCTCAGTAAGGTTTTGCTCATTGTTTGCCTTCTCAGGTTTCAACTAACCCTTTGAGAATAAACATTCTCAGAGTTTGGTGGGGAAATAAGCCAGATTTCCCGGAGGTGCTTGGCTTTTTCTACTGTGTAGAATCATAGCACCAGATTATGAATCCATTCAGCAAAACTGTTGTTCATGTGATATTTAGTGGTGTGTGTGTGTGTGTGTGTGTGTGTGGGGTGCCAGTAAATGATAAAGCATGTCATGATTTTATCTCTGATTTAAATAGGATAATATATGGCATAGTATTTAGTTTGAAGATGGATATTTGTCCTGAATCTTGCTGATTCAGGTCTCTTAAGTGGTTTTTCTGCCGTTTCCTCAGTTTATTGAATCCATTTTGCACCAGTAAATATTAGATTAGATTCGTCTTTGTCATTGTGCAGAGAAAATGAAATGAAGTTCACATCTAATTGGTGCAATTAGCGATTAATTATTAACAGTATAACATTTAAAATGAAGTGGCCTGGACAAGTGAGATGGGACTGAGCTTAAAATGCCCCAAGGCTTATGACCGTCACTCGCTGTTCCGGCAGACTTAAAACAGCTGGAGGAAAACGGATGACTTGACAAACCTACACAGCTGTGGAGTCAAGGGGCAGCACCTCCACCTTTTGAAGGATTCGTCATCTACCCTCTGTCCTGTCGCTCATTGGTTATGTTTAGCATAGATTGCTGTGTACTCAGCAACCACAATGAATGAATTCTGCATAGGGCTTCTGTAGAATGGTCACTTGTATATAGCTTCTGAACTGAAATTTTAAATTGGTCAGTAGCCCAACGTTTATATGTAAACATGCATCTTTGGGGGGGGAAAGGGAGTAAAATGACAACCACGCATCCAGCTAGGTGAATTTCATACTTTTTCCAAATTAACATACCCTTTTCGTGTTGTGTGGTGTCAAGGGATGGACACGGGCCACCAGAGTCACTTTATTATTAAATTATTGATTGGTACAGCAGTACCTACAGGACAGGGGGAGCAGGACACTACCAGGCGAGGTTGCATGGTCCTGTGAGACGGTCATTCCTCATGGCACGTGGCAGTCTCCCTCAGCAACTCAGCTGCCTATTCTGCCCCAGTGGCTTGTCCTGCAATAGGTCCACAAGTCCTGTCTTTCTCCATCTGGCTTGCTCCTGCTCCTTTATGCCCCGGAGGAGCTAATTGCCAATGGGTGCCAGCTGTGGCTCTTCCCGCATTCCACCCAGGTTGTGTGGAATGTGGGCCCCAATTAAGGGGAGCCATGGGCTCTGGTCCAGAGGATTGGGCAATCGGGGGATGTGGCACTCCTGGATCACCACATATGGCTTTGTCATAAAAGTCCTGTGCTTCATAGGGTAGGTACTGGACATGTTCCACATGAACGCTTTAACATTTCGGTCAAGTGTGGTCACACTGATGATTTGTACTGTATATTCCAAATTTGTAGGACATTTTTCGCCCCAGCTTGGTTTGTTTATCTTTGAGTCAAACGTTTTTGAACATTTTCCATCTTGAGGGAAGACATACCACCGGGGTTGAGTCCTTACCATGCAGAAATGTTTGTGTGTGCACGTATTTAAAAATATATGTGCAGTAGATACCAGTTGTGATTACTATTAAGTTTAGTAAGATGCTACGGGTGGTCGGCGTGGTTTTATCCTAAAGGCAAGCTATGATTTGCTAAGCCATGGCCTTGGTGCATCTGTAAATGTTTTCTTGGTTCCTATTATAATAAGAACTTCTTTTTGTTCTTCAGAATATGCGGATGGCAGCCTCTCCTCTTGGGTAACCAAGGAGCGTTTCCTGGGTTACCTGCCAATCGATGCATACACCCTCTATGACCTGGCAGAGACAGGTACTTCAAATGCCTTGCCATGTGCCAACATAGCTGTGCACCTGAAAACCTTAGGGGCACATCTGGAAATGGGTAAAGGGAGCATTTGGGGGTAATCTCACACAGCATCAGTTGACTTCTAAGTTTAGGCCCTTGTAAGAACTTCAAGGAAAGCTGTCCATGCATCAGCTTGGTTTGTGATGCCAGTACATGTCTTCTGCTGGACAAGAAGCAAAACCACACACATTTTCCAGTTTACGTGAAATTTTGAGTGAAATTGTGCTGGCCTTAATCTTTCCACTGGACACAATATGGCGTGGATTCTGGAAAAGAATAAAAGCAGAACTCGAAACAATCTTGAAGGACAGAGGAGAACCTTGACTTATGAAGTTGAGTCCAAGCTTGTTGTTTCATACTGCTGAAGGAAGTGAGCCTAATATTGACGGAAATGTGAGAATAATTATCTGCGAAAGTAAGCAATTATGTTTTCTTTCTGGCTATTGTACAGACTATGCTTTGGGTAACACATACTGCTTGGCCAAAAAAAAAATTCACCGTTTCAATTTAAATAAGCAAATACAGTACTTAAGGGCCAATGGTCAGGTCTAGGCTCGAAGTTATGCAGCAATAAAATGAAATTAGCTGAGTCTCTGAATCTGCTGAATGACCAGGTTATCCCATCGATGATTTTTATTTATTTTTTTTTTTCCTTCCCTGACAGCATATGCGTATTCCAGGACAAAATAGCCAAGATTTTTCGGGCTCAAATCGTGAAAGAGTGGTTGAGGGAGCATGAAGAATCATTTTCACACATGAACTGTCCACCACAGAGTCCTGACCTTAATCCCATTGAATGTCTTTGGGATTTGGTAGATAAGACTTTATGGAGTGGTTTGTCTCTCCTCTTTGAGTCTCCTTGTCAACACAATATTCGATGAAAAATGAATGCAAATCTAGGATGGAAAAAAATGTTGAGACATTGCATAAGCTGGTCCAAACAATGCCATGACGAATGCTCCTTAATCAAAGCTAAAGATGGCCAAATGAAAAGCTGAAGTGTGTGACTTTTTTTTTTTCTTTTTTTTTTTTTTTTGGCCAGGCAGTGTATCCATCCAGACATTTGTAGTGAAAATGTCAAAACTAATACTGGTTAAGTCCAGAGTCAGCTGTTTCCATCTCAGGTGCAGTTATAATAAAGTGGCAATCGAAAACCTACACCACACCAAACTCTGTGTTGACCCTAAATAGATAACCAATATATCATATCAATAAATAAAATTTTTCCAATAATGACTGTAGAGCTAGTGCTGTAATTGTGACCTAAATTGACAATCCAGGCACTGAATCAGCACCACCTTTTTACCACAGGCAAACTGATTACCATAGCAGTCATCGATGAGAAGGACCCAAGCAAAGACAGCAGCAGGTACTGGGTTGGAGGAAATTTCAGACCGCCTTATGAATTGCAAATGGATGTTAGAATTTCCGTTGTCTACAGGCGCAGAGCGCTCTTTGATATATGCAAATTCATTCTTGCATTAGTGTTTTTTTTTTTTTTTCCACTTTGAATTTCTCCATTTTCCGTTTAAAAGGTTAAAGAATCTGGTACAAAGAGTAGCGACTGAGTATAGAGACCATTATAACAGGTGAGTCATTTCAGTCTCTGCCTTTTCAGGCTGATTGTTTTCTGGTTGTCCTGTTAGAACTTCTGTTAACATCTGGAAAGCCCCTGCATGCTTTCCATGAGGCGATGGAAACATCCCAGTACCTTCTATATGAGGAACAAATTCATTTTTAATGATCAGTGGTAGATTCTAGCTGCTTACCCCTTCTTGAGTCATGGTGAAGTGTCGTCCTTCGTCTGGTATGTTGAGTGCAGACATGACTATAATTTTTTTCTTTTTTCTTTTTTTTTTTTTTTTTAAATCCTCAACGCTTTGGTTGCATTATTTTTATATATATTGTTTTGTTGCAAATGATTTGCATTACTGTATTTTAACTTTTGTTTTAAAGGTTGTGACAAGCTAGCATGGCAAACCAAACCCAGACTTGATGTATTGTTCCTGCTCCGTTGAAGTCTTTCGTTGAACTGAGAAATGGGCTGCTGAATGTCTGCCAGCGTGAGCAGATGTGCCCTCTCTTCCATGTTCATGTGGCCAGTTTACGAGACCCAAGAGAATGCTCCATTGCTTCTAGGTCTCACCTTTAGCGTGTGTGTGTGGGACTTAAGCATAGAGTGTTCAACAGTGCAGGTAAATCAGTATTAAATCCAGATGGTGGGACTTCATGCTTTGGAGCAGAAAGGCCTCATTACTGAGACACATCCCTCTGAAATGGGTGGTCTGCTTAACAATTACAGAGTCCGCCATGGTAGAGAATGACCTGCTGTTCAAAGATCTCTATCCACCATCTCAGTATTTATTTAAACTGTCTGCAAAGTACCGGCTGGGTGAACACGTGGTCAGTCTGGTTCCTGTTAAAGTCAGGGCATGTTTGAGAGAACAGAACTGGAATATAGATATGCTACCCTAGTTTAGCGCACATCAAATAAAAACGACAGTCTCAAATTAATGGGGCAATCACTGATATGCAGACGATACCAATCTAAGGGCAGAAAGTGAAGAAGAATTGAAGAGCCTCTTGTTGAAGGTGAAGGAAGAAAGTGCTAAAGCGGGCTTGAAACTCAACATTAAAAAAACTAAGATCATGGCATCCGGACCCATCACGTCTTGGCAAATAGAGGGGGAAGAAGTG
>JAACJT020022952.1:0-28213 GCA_009936485.2 Gymnarchus niloticus | reverse complement strand
CCCGCCCAGCCCACCGCCCATCCCAACGCCCATCCCACCGCCCCGCCCATCCCCCATCCCACCGCCCAGCCCACCGCCCATCCCATCCCATCCCATCCCATCCCATCCCAACGCCCATCCCATCCCAACACCCATCCCATCCACGCCCTGGCCTCCTACTCTGTTGATAATTTACCTTCCGCGCCAGCAGAAGGACGTTCATAATTGCCAACAGTGGGCACGGCCCATTCTCGTTCTGCGTAATGATCGGCGTGTTCTCTTCTTTCCACTTAATCCATTTGATGTGATATATCGACTGGCCGGCGCCCCGGTCCTTACTGCATGGCACTTTGGGTCCATCAGGCCCATAATCGTCGTTCTGAAGAGCGATGGCCAGCACCTTGTCGTCAATTCCTTCACTATTAAGGTCGGAACTGGGACACGAGTTAAGATTTGAGAAGGACTCCAAAGAGTCAAAGCTCCGGGAGTCAGCGGCGGGGCTCCGTTCACTCGCACTGGGCGGCCCCTCCAACACGGCGTGCTCGCCGGGTATAAGCTGCTCCGGATTAACGGTAACGAAGCCCGATTCCCCGGGACACAGACACATCTCCATCTGCTTGGCGTGTTCACAGTCGGGGTCGCCGCGTCGCGCATCTGGAATCCCGTCCGTAGACGACGCCGTCCCCGCGGGGTCACCGTCCAGAGCCTTCGGCACCGGGGACGGGCTGCACGGCATCCCGTCGCTCTGGCAGCCCCCCGGTTCGGACTCGGATCGCGGAAGGGAAGCGCCGATTTCCATCCGATCCCCGGCCAGGGCATCGCCAGTGCCGGCTGTCAGAGTAGCACAGGCGCCACTCCTCGCCACCAAAGTGCTGAGCGCAGGGGACTCGCTGTCCCCGCGGCCGCCCGCAGTCGCTTTCACTACTTGGGGAGCCTGTACGTCGCTCGGATCCCCGGCTAGCGTTAGGCACGGAGCGCCTCCCCCCCCGAGATCGCCGCGCAGCGCTGCGCTCTTTTCCATGCCGCTGGCCAGCAAAGCCGTTTCCTAACTAGACCGCAGCTCGCGCTTCGCTCCCGAAGACGCCATGACATCTCTGCCTCAGTGACGTCACTGCAAGCGATACGCCTCGCGGGGTCACGGAAGGGCGGCGCGAGATAACGTGACGCGCGTGACGCCTTTATTTTCGTGTGTCTTCGTGTTATTAGTAATCGTAATCATTAATTCAGCTAGGTGTAAACGGCATGGGGTTTAGAACCCGTTTCGTCTACGCATCTTTGATTCTAACGGAAGTGAAGCTTGATCTCTGTTATACTTTTGAATCCTGATAAGGTTTTAGGAACGTGTTAAAAGCCAAGTAAAGCGAACACGGCCGTTCCTTTAGGTCGACATGTCACTGGAAACCGCTGCCTACTGTTAGAAGGGCGCCTACTGTATAATTATATCGGGTCCGAAATGGTCGGGTTATTCCTGTGGAAATTTATTGTAGTCGAAAAAGAATATGATGCAATGTGTGTTATTTGTTCTGGCGGTCGTCTCGCGTTCAGGGGATCTTAAAGAGACAGCTAGTCTCGAATACATCTCGAGAAGGAGCGAAGGTTTGTGAGACTAGAGGATGTTTCGTAATCGTGGAATTTATGTAAAATGTATATTTCTTTTCATTGTAACGTGAACTGAATACATTTTGTTGCATTATACCATCCTGTCAAAACAAAAAGGACCACGCCCAGTTGCACAGAGAGTTGACTTTTTAGTCAACGTTTGTTGCACGCGGTGCGTTATGATTGGACAAAATAAACCCAGCTGAGTGCCTGGCCAATCAGAGTGAACTTGTTTAGTGTGAGTGGTAAGTAAACACACCTCAGAGGAAAACTTGCTTTCGGAGGTTTGCCGTGCATTTTACGTGAGGTACGAGTGCAGAGGCTTTATCTGATTTCCACCCCTTTTGCTTTATAGCTTTTCAAAACAAAGAAATAAAATGGTACTTAAGTTCAAATGATAGTAGTAAGTAAATTCTTGAGCGTATTTTAATTATGCTGTAGAAAATATATCAAACAACGCGCTGTAGTTTCATGCATCGTACATATTTTACAGGAATAACTGCATTCTGATTCATTTATTGATTTGAGCACTGTAATTTTATATAAGAATGACTGCTATATCACCATATTATCATGTAATAAATCAATTACAAAGCATCACAATTGACAATTTCAGCATCCAAAACGATTGAAACCTTCCGTTCCTCCAATCTCACAGAAATGCAGTACTGCGTGTTACCGCATAGGGGCAAACTGTACACAGTAGTAACTTTAACCTGATCATAAAAGGGGTTAGTTACATTTACAGCGAAAATCAAAAGCTAAGGGTCGGCTTTGCTCATCAGATGATGTGAGAACAAATTTTAAAAATTGCTGCTGCTGTTGGTGGAACAGTACGGATACTACCATAATTTTATCCATTATAAAGTTGCATTGAGCCTGGAGCCTCTTCGAAGAATTGAGGCATATGAATATCCTGGACAGGATACTAGTCCATCAGAGGGCTTTTAATAGGACAGTAATACATAATGGACTATTGAGGAACATCAGTTCATGTTTTTGATTGCCGGAGGAAATCGGGGTACCTGTAGGAAACCTATGTAAATATATGGAGAATATACAAACTCCAAAGAACCTTAGAAGAAATGAAGGACAACTTTGCCCCAGTGAAGTGACCCAGGGCCATCTTTTGGGTGTTATTACCACTGCATCCAGTGATCCTTGATCACTGATGTTTATCAGAATAGCTGAGCCAACTTCAATGACCTGACTGATTTCTGGCTTATTTTAAAAATCGGGGTGATCCAACCACCACCAAGGGTGTTTAATGGCAATAAAAAAACGCTTATCGTATTCAGAGTCTGGCACATAAGAGGTATTATGCATGAGTCTAGTGGCTGACATACACTGCAGGTGGCGGAGGTGAGTAATAATAATATAAACAATGCAGTTTCCTGTGTAAATTCATAAATGATAAACAGTGAATAATAAAACATATTAGCTTCCATGACATAAATTCTGGTTTATTAAAGACTGGTGAAGGTTGCCTCGTACCTTCAGGGTTTGGGGTTTCATTCTTTCCTCTTCTGTGTTTGTGGGAAGTTTGTCTGCTCTCCCCATGTCATGCAGGTTTCCTCCAGCAATTTGGATATGTACAGAAAGTTTAACAGGTGTCTGAATTACATGTAGTTTCTGCATGGTTGTGCCATGAGATGAAGTGGCATCCTGTCCTGCTTGTCTCCCTGGCTTGTACCCTGTGCTGCCAGGGAAAGGCAGCAGTCAACCACGTCTACAATGAGTGATAGAAGAAGATAATGATGATGATGTAAACGCTGCTGACAGTTTTTCTGTAAAGATGGATGTGAAAGTAGTGAGCGGTAGAGGGTAACATCTCAATTCAATTCAATTGTATTTATATAGTGCCTTTAACAAGAAGTACTGTCACAAAGTGCTTCATAGTCCCAAGCCCATCATCCTCAGAGAATCAGCCAAAGGTAACAGTGGCAAGGAAACACTCCCTCAGGAAAAAGAAACCTTGGGAGGAACCAAACTCAAGGGGGAGGCCCATCCTGATCTGGCTGGCACCAGGCAGGACAAATTCATTAGTACAAATAAGAACAACAAGGTTGTAGAACAGTCAGGAGGACAACAGGGCATTGGAGGATGTAATTAGGTGATCAGGATTGAAGGGCAGGTTCGTTGGCTCAGAAGCATAGCTGAAGTGGAGGGAGGGCACAGTAGGCCAGCAGACAATATGGGGATCGCTCGAATCCAAACCTCTGAAAGAAGCACCCCAAAGAGGGTGATCCAACCTCCAATTGTATTATCTAATGTATTATCTGTATTATCTATTGTATTATCCACACAAATCATACATTCACGGGTGTACACGCAGCTCTATTAAACTTTAATACTTCAAATATTAATAAGTTTATTACCAATTACTTAATTACTTAACTGTGCATGGAGATGTATTTTTCTGTGAAATGAAGAATGACAAAAATCATCAATGATCCATGCACGGTCCAGCCAGTTATCCGTCACAGAGCTGTGGAGTTGCAGAGGGGGTGGCTGGAGCACATTTTCTTTTAGAGATGTCCATTATGTACTGTATCATTATTAACTTTTTATGTTATTTGCATTTCTGTTGTCAACTAATCGACTCATCTTCTTTTCCACTTCTACTAAAACGTACCACAATTACCGGACGTACTATTTGTTTTACATGAAGATGCTGAACGGAATAAATACAGCAACATTGAAAGTTATTCAACAATAACATTCGTAAGTAGATTGGAGGCCAATCTAGAATGAACTCTCTCTCTATATATATATATAAATACATTTATTCATAAAAATTTAAAAACCCAACGGAGGTCGGGTTGGCTCCACTCCGTCGGCAAGGCGAGAGGCGTGAGTAAATAGAGAGCGGGGGCGGAGCCAGCCCTTCGGCAACGCGTGACGTCAGGCCGTCAGAGGCGAGCCGCAAACGGCCCGAGACTACGGAACAAGCTGCCATAAACTCGGGCGGCTGCGACTTTAAGGAAATCGAAACAATAAGCTGTCAGCGGTGTCAATGTTTAAATAATGAGTTTAGGCACTATGGCCCAGTTGAAGCTCTTGTTTTTGTTTTCGCTTTACTTTTTAAGATATGCCGGGGGTAAGTTGATTTGTTTTATCTTCGCTGTCAGAAGAAAGTGTTTCGTTGTCTGCCGAATGGAACTGGGTTGAAACGCCAGAACAAGGAAGGGGGCAGTGAGGGCTTCACCGGGGAGAACGGGGTTAGCTGTAAAGCCAGTTAGTTAATAAAGTAATAAACTGCTGGGAACCTTGTCGCCGCGTGTGGGCCGGGACTCTGTCCAGGTAAACCGCTCGTGCGTTTTGTGTCGGCCGAAAGTTTTCTGCTTTAATCGCGCTGACGTGCGGCGGGCGCACGAGCCGTGCAGCTCGCGGCTGACTAGTCAGCGATTAAAATCGAGGGCGCTCGACAGCGAGCGTCCTGTAGCTGGACAGGCTTGTGCGGGTGACGCATGGCTCGGCGACGTCGTGACATGTCGTGGTTTTCCGAACGAACTATCTTTTTTTTTTTTTTTTTCTTCTCTCGACCGCCCGTCACTTCGGCTGCTGAAACTTGCGCAGGTTTCCCCAGTATGAAATGGCAGCGATAGGACACGTAATTACTTGTCAGCGTCAATGATGAAGCAATTGGGAAGAATTTTGAGGTAGAGTCACTTGTAAGGTATTGTCTGGCTGAATGACAGCAGGCTTTCTGCTTTAGTGGCACACTTAGTGTAATCTTCAAGCAGGCTAAGATTCTGCTTCGAGAAGCTGTGAGGCTAAATCGAGCTACACGTTTAGTTTCAGTAGCAGATATACGGATTTAGTGTGTTGTTTTTGTTGTTAAAAGGCGACCATTGTCTCACGACAAGATCGTAAGGATTCCTGCCTATGCGACCCTGCTCGACAGCTACTGCTTTGGAAAACCTGGTTATCTGTGCAGATTAAAGAGACGGAAGTGAAGCAGCCTGCTGTGTACCGAGGTCTGCTTTCAGAACCTGCTGTGCTCACTGGAGGCAGATTCCGTCAACAGCTAAAAGTGATTACTAGCTGTCTACAGAGTCATGCAATACTCATATAGCTCGTGTAGAATCGTAAGAGGTAGATATGTATTTTAAAATCAAGTAAGATGAAAATCTTAATTCTTACATCCGAGTATTTACTCAAGCAAATAAGGCTCCTTGCTCAAGGATACATCCCTGCGTCCCCTCTAGGGATGTGTACCCACCTTCATGGTTCCAGGGCATCTTTACATTTTCTGTTACTCCTTGTGTGAAATGTCACACAAGTTCCGTGTGAAACACTCCCCGCCTTTCACGTTTAGAGCCCTGAGTAGCTGGATAACAATAGTACTAGTGACCATTACTGGTTAACTTTACAAGTCTTTTAGTTTTGATGAGATTCAGGCAAATTGAGCTTGTGTTCTTATCTGCTGCAAACGTTTGTTTTACAGCATGAGTGTGTGTGTGTGTGTGTGTGTGTGTGTGTGTGTGTGTGTACAATGTATGCACCCCTTGTAATTTTTATTTTTATTAAACCCTGTTCATGATTTTCCATACACTAGGCAAAGCTTTTAAAACCTCACCAATCTGTGTTAAGACGGCAGACACTTTTTCAAGCTGTATCTTTTGGGCATTGTGTATTTGTTTTTATTTTCAAAGATGTGTACCAATATTTATAACTTAATTTTGTAATACTGTTATACGAAAGGTTTTTCTGTTGTTTGGTAAAAAAGATTGATCTAGTTAGAAGGCCCTCTGATGAACCAAAAATAAGTTTAGGGATTTTTTTTTTTCTTTTTCCTCCCGTTATTGTCTATTAAATAATCATGTAGTATGGTTATGTAGGTGTTGAGGAAACTAAGCCTGGTATCTTCAGCAGAGACAATGGCATTCCTGGGCCAGTTGGTAATGGTAGGTGCTGCTTTGAGAACATATAGCGAAAGTGTAATAGTTTTAGTTGAAGGTACTGCCTTATAGACAAATCCAGGAAATGGTATGGTGGCCATTTGTCCCCGTTATGCATGTGGGTTAAAGCCATTTTATAGGTGACTGTAATACAAGTGAAATGAATGCTGCTTGCCTTAAAAGTATGAAAGTGTTGGTTTGACTTGGTGTTTTTACTACTTGTTGCAATTTGTCTAATTCAGTTGCCCACTGAATGGATTGACTTGTATGGAAATCATTTTAGTCCAGATTTTAGAGCTAAAAAAAATTACACAGAATACATTTCTGCATACTTTTAAACCATTTGCTAAAAAGTCTTTAGATTTTTTTATATGAAAATGTAAAGTTACTCTCAACCGTTTTTAAAACCTAATTCATACCCTCATTTGTGCATCTATAATCGGTAATGCTTTAATATTTTTCCGTGACAGGTGGGAAATTTTGTTCTCAAAATTATGTGACTTTCTATTATGAAATATGACTAAAGAGTAACAGGAAAATGCTTTCATATGTCACATTAATACCCTGATGTGCAAGTCATTGCAGTTATGTGTTCTGTTTGACAAAAATCAGTATATGTCCATGAAAAGCTTGTAATGTAGTTCTTTTTTTTTGTCTGAAATCTCTTGCCTTCAGTTGTGATGACATTTTGAACTGCAGTTTTTGAATGGTTTTGTTCTCATTGTGTCTCCTTTGATAGTGTGGTTTTCCATTACCATAAGAGCTGCCTTATCTCATGTTCTACTTGCTGTCTTTTTTTTGTTTCGTTAGTGGTATGTACAGTGTGTTCATTTGCAAGATTCCAAGACACCTCGATATTGTTGCTGTATACGGTGGTATGGTCATGTATCGTTAAAACGTTTCTCAGGGATGAGAGAGGACCACCCTCCTACTGGTCCTTGACTGTGTTGATGTTATAGGTTCAGTCTGGCATATTATAAATTATGGTCTGTTTCATAACAATTGCAAAAGTCAGATTTGAAAACGAGCTTGAAAGGGATATGTAATTAATGCCTTTAGGATGTGGCGCTGTCAGTAAATGATTGTGCTGATGTCAAACTTATCCAATATAGACTGCACAGTGGGTTGGGGTTAGATAAATCCTAAAGTAACTGCAGTAAGGCAATGATCAGGTTGTTCTCGCCTTGAAGTTGTGGTGATGCTGATAGCTGCTGTGTAAATTAGAACATCTAAATGCAGGAAATCTGTTCCTACAAGTTCTCATAGGAAAGAGAACTGCAGTGCTACTTCAGTAGCTACATTAATTATTCAGTCTGCAGGCAGAAGAGCCAGCTAATCTCTGCCTGCTGTGGGGAAATGTTATTGAGTTGTCTCCAAGTAAAAGCCATGCTTTCCCCAGTATAAAGGCAGAAAGACAGAAAATTCTTGCAATTATTAACTTTCGTGCAGCTCAGTTTTAAACTTTACCATTTGCTTTTGCTACTCCACTGGGAAATCCCAGTACACCGTTATTTTTCTTGACTAGATTGTTTGCTCGGGAGTTTCTTAGTATACCTAACAAAATTAACTTTGATCAGGAAAAGGTGAACTGTACTGACGAGGCCATTAAGATGCTGCATTTACAGTACATTACTGTGGCTGATGCACCTTTCAGGGTGCTAAGCAACTGATACGTGGTGTGTGTAAAGCTAAGCTGCACCATCTATAGGTTGTTAGCATTATGCAAACTGGACTTTATATATTTTTTTGTTTTTACGCTTTAAAATCTTCTTACCAGGTATCACTGTTAGATTTTTACAATGCTTTGTGTTATCTGTATTTGTGAGTTGCTTCCATGCTTTAAAAAAAACTGGAGTCCTGATGGGCCACTTCGACTGATTATTCTAACCCCTACCCCAGAATTGTTAAGATTAGACTACTATGAGTTTAAGCCTAAAATTGCTTTTTTGGGTGCTTTTTTTCCCCCCTGCAATTTTCATTATTAATGTATGAAAGGAAATAAAGAAAACCGACCTATTAGCAGAAACATTTCAGGATGGGTTGTACTGTAATATGTATGAATACACTTAAAAGGTTAAAGTGGTTTGTTCTGAATATTAATTCATATTACGCTGATTGCAGCAAGGTGATCTGAACCACTTAACACAGTGGGTATGGTTGTGAAGGTGCCAGTATGCTATGATGCATGATAGAAGCCCCCACGCTCATTTTTTTTCTGCTTGGCCTGGAAAGTCAAGATATTGGCCCAGACAGGCTGTTGTCTAGACCTGTGGCTGTCTTTGTTAATTTGTTCGCATACGTAAACATTCTTGCAAAGGCTCTAAACCTTTAGTTTTTAAAAGGTGGTTCAGACATGCTTTGAACCTTTTTGGTTGTGTTGATGAACGCTCTGCAGTTTATTGCTGGATGTTGCAGATAAAAAATAATGGTGGGTATGAAGGCCTTTGAGTTTGCTGAATGATTGCAGTATGCCATCAGATAATAACCCACAATGAAACCCTAGTAAATAAACTAAGAAAAATAAGCTGATTACACAACATAGGCATTGCATTACTTTTTACCGGTGCTTTTTGGGGACTGGAAAATGTGCTATTGGTTTTTTTTTTTTTCCCCTCTCTCTTTGCTTTACTTAAACATTTTGCTGTATGTTATACTCAAACGTGGGATGGGGATGTTTTCTGAGATTGGTAGACTTTTGCACATCCATTTGGCCAGTGTTTTGAGTAATGGGTGGTAGGATTTTCATTCCAGGAAATGGGTGTATATAGTTTCACGCTGAGCGGTTTACAAAAGTGCTCTATAGCAAGTTGAGACATGTTTCATGGTACTGTTGTTGGTGTGCTTATTGCAGACTTGTGGTTCACACTAGTGTTATTCTGAATTATATATTTTTTTTTTTTTCTCCCACTGGGAAATATAGATTGCGCTCTGGTAACCTTTTGGTTGTTTGTTTTTTGTACCACATGGTTCTTAAATTCTACTTCTCCTCAGTTTGTGTTGGGAAAACGATGATTACATTTGCTTTTGTGTGTTTTTTGCTTGCATGTATGTATGGATGGGTAGTGGGAGGGTCTTTGAGCTATCGCTTTCATGAGCTGAGGCTTTTCTGATAACAGGTACCCTACATTTTTTTTTTTTATTTTAAAGTGATATTTTTATGTTTGAAGGTTTGTTACTCGTCACAAGTAGGAAGTGTCATTTTATAGGCTGTTCTTTTTGTAACTCTATTTACTGTCCATATTAATCTAAGTTGTCTCTAGGTTTACAGGTTCTATCCTGGAAGAAAGCATTAAAAAAAAAAACCAGGAAGCTGTAAACTGTCCAGTACTCCTTTTTGTTGTTGCTTTTTTTTCTTCTTTGGTACTTTGTAGTAACTTCTTCACAATCCTAATGGGGGAAAAAAGCCTGTAAAGATCATTAATATTTACCAAAATGTATACTTAAAAACTAGTAAATGTTCCTTGTTGCTCATATGGTGAGATGTGTTGCATTAAAGAAACCTAATTCGGACCTTTTTTTTTACTTCACATACACTGTCAGTGGGCCATGACGGAGCACAGAAAAGTGAATTAGGCTTTAGGGTGTACTACTTTCTGATGCTCATATCAGTTTTGAGTCTGCATGAGGACTTAGTGCTCCGAGTATTGTGTTCATGCTTTGGTTGAATTATTTTGCATGACAAATTAAAACCTTGATGTCTTACTTTTTTTCCTTAGAAAATCTCTGGGTTCTTTTCTCAGAAAATTGAGGCTGGTAATATGCTATGGGTCTTTATTTATGATTTGTATTTGCTTGTGTAAACTGGCAGCCTAATGGAGATGAAGAGGATGGAGTCTTTCTGACCCTGCTGATTTATACAGTGCTGTAGTGTAGGTTACAGTCATACTTGGGACTGTCACTTTTATTTCCCTGGTTTTATAAAGCAGCTGCTGACCTATACACTATTTATTTAATGTTATAAATGGCAAATGGACTTTGTAGAAGACGCCTTGGTCAAAGACAAAAAAGTGCTGATTTTAAAACTAGAACAAACCCCTTGTTAAAGCTAATTGTTATCCAGTTGGAACCAGTTAGTCTGAATTGTCTTCTAATATATAGCCTATCTTTTGTGAAGTTCTGTTAAAAATGACCAATGATGAAACAGCAGGACTGGTACTTGTTAAATTAAAGATGCAAATTTCTTTCTATAGTTGTTAAATTCCACTACAGATAGCACAAGAGTGCAAGACCTGTGTAAGAGGATAATTACATTTTTACGCAGACTCATAGATGAACACTTACATTTAATAGAAAATGTGTGCATATAAAGCTTAGATGAGTTGCAGTCTCTGATTTCATTGTATTGTATTTTGAAGTTAACCTAAAACAGTGAGCTTTATGTTTTGTTCATAAATTGTATTCAAGTTTGATGAGTACTCAATGTGCTCTTGGCTATCGGGTGTACTTGGTATCTTCATTATTGTGTCCCACACCGATTGAGACTGTCCGCATGTGTTAACTTTGTGCTGCCTTTGTGAAACCTGTCCAAGTCTTTGAGGAAGATGCCCAGATATTGCCATTTTAAAATTTATCTGCAGATGTGTTTATTTTGCTGAAGTGCTGTTACATTCCTGTTTGTCCATGTGTTTTTTGCATGTTAGCTACATGAACAGGGTGTTAAGTAGTCTCATTTGTGGTGTGTCTGGATTACAATGTTCTCTTAGACTTTTTCAAAAAGTTTCTTTGCACTCTTGCTTTAGCTGTAGTTGGTGGCTCTCATTGTTGGTGTAGTCAGAGTTTGAAGGCACTGAAACAGAGATTTTCCCTAAAACATCCTTTTCCTGGTTCCTTTAGCAGCGGGATCTGTGTTGTTTCACAGCTTTGTTTTTCCAGGATGCCTGTTATCCTGTCCCAGAAACTCCCCCCTTTCTCTCCCATGTTTTTTTTTCCCCACCTTATATTCTAAGTTAGGCACTGTGGTTTATAATTACAAAATGTTCTTTAGTTGGAGTTTTGCACCAGTCAGGCTACATGAGCTCACTTTGGTGCTCTGTGGCAGTGGGTTTATCTCTAGATGTGTGTACCTTTGGATACCCTAGTGAAAGTCAAACTGCCGACAATGTTGTGTAGCAGCAGGGCCAGGTTCATTTTGCATTATCAGCTTTTTCTTATTATGGCACCCCCTCACCTGCATGGCATGATTCCCTGATGTTGTGATGGACAAAGGTGTAGTCTGAGGTAGAACAGGTCTCATTCAGCTGTAAATCTATTTCACGTTACCAAAGTGTTGCATAATGGTATATTTAACAAACAGCTCACTGTTGATACTCATTTGCTGGTTTTTGCTTAAATAGTGTGTCCTGTCACCAGCTCTCACTAGAGTACTAGAAAGCTAAGCTTGTCAGTCTGCCACTGATAGTAAGACTAATCTCATTTTAACACCTGCTCCAATGTTCATAAGTACTGGGCAAAGTTATTTCTAGGACTAATGCTGAATCAGTGTCAGTTACCTATAGGTTGGTTATTTTATTCAACCTTTGCATGAACATATGAATTTTGAACCAAATGTATTTAGTTTGCAGAATGATCAGTCAAGTGCCTCAATGTTTTTTCAATTAATTTTTTGTGAGCCATTCATCCATCTTCCAGTTTCTTATCTAATGTAGGATGATAGCCCATGGGGTTAGCCTGGAGTGATGTAAACGGCAGGGGAGACTCTGGACACGATGGCAGTCCGTCGCATGGCACATAATGCATAGTCATGACTACATACCGCAGGTAGTTTAGCGATACCTATTTGCCTGAGAACATGTTTTTGGACCACGAATGAGAGTACCTGTAGGAAACCCATGTATTGGGAGGATGATATACACTCCACATAAAGAGAATGGATCAGACTTGAACTGAAGGTGAAGTAACAGTCCTGTTCACTGAGCCACCAGGCCACTCCTTATTCAGAGCTATTGTGTTACTAATCCTCCAGGGCAGTGGCTGATTGTTCTTCACATGGGCCTGGCTTGGGTCTTCTGTTATGATCAGGAGGTCAGGTTCTCCACTTGCTTATGCTTTTCTGTGTTCAAGAAGGAAAACTTCTATTTTGCAAGAATAGCACTGTGCACTTTAGTGTTATATATATATATATATATAGCTGTATGAAATGTAATTTTCTTCCTGGCTGGCAGTATGAGTGTACATATGGTGATGTTCTTGGGTGTGTCTTTATGAGGGCATGGCTATGTGATTAGGCATGGACTCCCATAGGTCTGTACAGAAGTGTGTTGTTGGGAGGGGGGTGGTGGTGGTCAGCTCGATGCGGCCATGCGCAGCAAACAGCATTGGATCGCACATCCTAATGTGCTGGCGCCATGCAGTCTCACTTCAAAACAAATTAAAGGGAGCATCTGTTTGCGATGATGCAGCAGTCATTTAGTAGCCTTATTTTCCTGTCCTGAGCTCAGTGGCGCTTATTGCCAATATTGACTGAGAATGCAACATCTTTTGTGAAAGTGGTTTTTAGTATTAATGTAAACTACCTTTCTATATTTATTATGAATAAAACTGGGAACATTGTGTTTTTTTTTTTTTTTAATCCCGTAATATTTTTTTTTGTGCTTTAAACATTTTGGCAGATAGCAATAGGTTATTGTATTGAGAATGCACACACTGTAATAATGAAGTCGATTCCTGTAAATCATGTTTTTCAAAGGTAGGGCAGCCTGTTTAGTAAACTGTGTTGATGAAGCACAGCAGTTCAGAGCCTCTTCAAAGTTGACCAGCTGTGATTTTGTAGCAAGTTGAGTGCCTTGGGTTTTGGTTTTGTCACAGGGCTAGGCTTCTGTGACCTTCACTGACATTGCACAATGAAAGCTGAGCCTCTCTGCGTGAGCCAAAATCATTTAAAATCACTTCAGTCATCAGAGTTATGCATGTTTATGGAATTATTTTTAAAATGCCTTGAAATTGACGTGCAGCACCTTACCCATGTTAAATGTATACGTTGTCTGCCCAGTTGCCACTGATAAATGTAGGCTGTGTAATGAATGACCAGCTGTTGGAATTTAATACCTCAGTTCTATAGGGTTCTTCAGTTTTACTTGAGCTGTATTTGTCGTCTTGTTTTGAATGGGTGAGATGGAGTTTGATGTAATGCAGAGCATTCTTGTTGCAAGTTTTTTTTTTTTTTTTTTTTTTTTTAATCTAGCCCTTCTTTACACGTTATCTGTCTTGTTCTGAATGATTTATATTCATTATGATGTTACTTAAACATAAGATCTTCCTTCTAGCTCAGAGACCTATGTTAACCACCTGTTCTAATGCAGCTGGGAGACTAAAATTATATATATGTAACCTAGATCTTCACTCTCTCTTCTTCTGTAGTTAAATCTGCTATTCCCTCGATACTTCTGCGTGTGACAAGATGGGGCTTGGCTTTCAGATGTGACCGTTCTAGGAAAACATTGTGGTAATGCTGGGATTTGTCATGGCAACCTTTGACTGCCCCCACTCTTGCTTTAGGTCATTTTGTGTCGTGGCAGCTTGTCAGAAGGCAGGTGCTTGGCATCTGAAAGTCCTTGGGTGACAGCAGGATTGAGTGAGCCAGTTCAGGGTCTTTGTTTCGGATTCCTTTGTCCACAGGCAACAACGTGACATCTCTTGAACACTTCATACCCTGCCGACTTCCTCCTTGTTCAAAAACAAGGTTTTGGCAGTGTTAAATATTGCAGTACCCATGGAAGTCATGGCCTGTTATGTAGCTCCCCTGGAAAGTGGCATTTTTGCTTTTTAATCAAAAACTTGAACATCACAGTTTCTGTGTCCTCACAGTTTGGTGTCTGAGAATGACAGTGACCACCCAAATTTATTAGTCAAACTAGAGTCTGCTGATTTTTCCAACAGATTAGGTAGTAGTTCTTGGGGGAATTACAATACTGTACAACATAGCATGGAACATTTTAATGGTGTTTACTCAGATCGTAGAAAATAGCTGATGGAATTTAGAAAATAGTTATGTCAGCCAGCGGTGTAGGTAGCTGTAGAAAAACTGTTCATGAAGTCTTCACAAATCTGAGGTGAGGCCATGTTTTTGAGCAGAATGGTTGCCAGTTGTAATTTTGCTTCTGTCATTTACCCTCTAAACTGTCAGGTACCACACCAGTCAGTTGTATATCCTGATTCCTTTTTTATTTTTTGCATAGTTTCATATTGTGTACACAGGTGTCCATATGCATGTGCAGAGCAGAAATGCTCATGAGTTGAACAAAGTGTCTGCATGTGTTTATATGTCCAAACAAAAGGATTGTCAGTCACACTGATGGTTTGGTGGAACAGATAAAAGGGGACAGGAATTTGTTTCTGTTTTACAGAAATTTAAATGACTGTTTTAGATCTCTCTCACTGATGAAAGTTTTTTTTTTTTTTTTTTTTTTTTTTTTTTTTTTTTTTTTGCCTTCTGGAATATTTAAACACGGGAGACACATTAGGATAGCAGTAGACTTTGTGGACTCCTCTTGTGTAACACTAAGTTGCACAGTTTGGTTAATTTCCTTCAGTTTATTTCCAGCGTATTTGTTTGTTTCAAAATGCATTAATTTCCCCTCCCGATTTAGCTCATTTTATGGAGAAAGGTTCTTTTTCTGCTTTCAAATGAAATGTTTATCTAAGCCTTGTCAGTGTTGGAGTGGTTGGAGTTAATAAATTTTTTTTTTTGTCTTGCCTCTTGAATAGATTTAGCAGTGAGCAGGGTTTCAGACATTCCTCTTCGAGAAACATGGTTGCATAAGTTCAAATCCTAGGAGGTGAGAAGTTTTTAAAAATGGTTTTATTTCTGCTTGTTGACTTATTAAGATGTCCCAGACCTGTTTTTCCCTTCATGTGCTTGTGAATTAGTGTAGGTATGGTACACTGACCATAAAAAGTAGTGGTGAAGTTTCCTGGCTGTATGAAAATGCCAACTGCCTCTTTATAGACTGCAGATGGGGAATCTCTGGTCTCCCGTCAGCTTGACTGATGTGATTCCATCACGCTCTTGTCTGCATCTTCAGGGAGGGATGCTGCCAGGTCTGTTCCTCCTCACAACTGCATGAGTGGGCTGAAAAAAGTGTTAGACTGCGTGGGCTTCTCTTGGCCTGTGACTAGAGTGAGGGCAAGGTTTTTGTATGCCTTATGTTGCACGCTTTCCATTGGACTGGGGTTTCCATCTGCCTTATTAGCGCTTGGTCCAGGATGTTCTTGGTTTGCCTTACTAACCTGTCAAGACAGAGGTTCAGCTTGGTGCTCGCCTGTTTTCAGGGTCTCTGGTGGGATTATTATTTGTGTTTTTATGGATGTTTTCTCTGATTTTTATATAGGCGTATGTTTAACTGTTAATGTAGGCTTGCTGAAGAACCAAAAGCTAAAACTGCAGGACTCGGCGATGTGAATTAATGTGTGCTTGACTAGTTTGCTTGTTTAGTAGTTCTGCAGTTGATTTATTTTCTTGTCGGAGAGACATGAGAAGCTGGTTTATTGCAGCTTGGCTGGTTGACCAGTCCCCAGATGCTAGCTCATGGTACTGAAGGCGAAGGACTGCTCAGACTGGTGAAGATCATTCCCGTCTGGCCCATTGGATCATGAAGGCCATGCTTGTGGATGGGCCGGGTGCATGCTTTAACTTGCCCAGTGGTTGGCAGGTTGTGGTTTCTCCTCAGGGGCTGCCTGATCCGAGACCCTCTTAGTTAGATGGCAGCATGAGGGCAAACCAAAGCAAAGCTGCTTTCACCGCTGTGCCGGTCAGTGCTCCTCTTGTCAAGCCTAAACATTTATATAAGCAGTTGCGTGTTTAAAATTCTGCTTGCGACATTGCAGTTAAGGCGCTGTTTATCACCCTCCTAACCCATACATAAAAATGTATCGATTTTCATACAATTAATTTGAGTGTGTGTGGGATGGGGAAAATGCTCTGATTTCCTTCATATTGCTGCAGTGCGTGAATTACTGAGCAAGCCTACTTGTTAGTTTGACATATTTAGCAGTCGTGTGGATTGTATGTATTTTTTGTATTTGAGTATTTTTATTGCAGCTGCATTAGTTAACATGTACCATTTACCAATGGGCTACCTGTGTCCTTGCTTGTGTAGTAAGAGCTGACTATTATCATATGAGGTCTGAAAGAGAATAGGCTAACAGATGCATTTTTAACTTGTTACTTTTGTTCTTGGGTTTTGATCTCATGTTGATATAACAGAGGTAAGCGTGTTATAAATGATTGTTGTGACTCATTTAAAAAAGGCTGCTCAGTGTGAAACAAAAACACTGATCACAGCACCATTTACAAATGCTGCAGCCAAAATACTCCATTACAAAAAAGGCTAATCTTCATTAGCTTACTATCCAAAGGGAACATCCTGTTATAACTGCTTTTGAGAGATCTGTTTCAAGCCCCATATGGAGCTGGGAATTGGAAAGCCTACGCATATAAGGGACATTGTTTGTAAAGGGAGGTTGACGTGGGATTTGAGGCTTGTGGTTTGTGCCAGGCAATATAATGCTTTGTGCCCACAGGAGGCTAGGGATCTGAGTCTATTGCCGCACATGGAACACGTATGTGGGGGTTTTTTTTGTTTTTTGTTTTTTTTTTTGGACTGGAAAGAAGTTTGCACAAAATACATCATTGGTTCCAAGAAACTTTCTGCTTGTACTTGTGTAGATATTGAGCAGAAATCCCTACATGGCATAAAAGGATTAAAAATTGGATGGATACTTGTTTGTTTTCTGCAGTTCATCAGTGGATATGAGATACTGCCGCTGCTTGTGGCTGGGGTTTCCTTCACGACAGAATGGAAACTTTTTTTTTAAGTCTGAGCCCCAGGGGTCCCTGCTTTTGAATGAAAGACAGGATGTGGGGGGGGTTAAACCTCTACAAGCATAAACATGCACATGAAGTTTAACATGCCCACATTTGTTTTTGCTCTTTGCGGGGATCTCTCTTCAGTTATACAGTGTAACAATTTGACATCATTCTATTAAAATCAGGAAAAAGGCAGAAAACAACAAAGTCCTCCCACTTGTTCTGTAAGAACATCCCAACAATGTTCAATTTTACTATTAAAACTTGTGGACCAAATAGACAGTTCCAGATAATGGTTAGACACAGACTGATCTCCTCCTTGTTAACCATAAGAAACCAAAGATGGGAGGGGATAGTTCTGCATGATTGTGTTGTCCTCTGCTTTGGTAATGCGTGTTTCAGCACTGCGTCCATCCTGCAATGTCCACGCCTCATTGCCTCTTCTCTCTCACACAGGTCAGTACGGAAACCCCCTGGACAAGTACATCCGCCACTATGAGGGTCTGTCCTATAACACAGACGTCCTGCATAACAAGCACCAGCGGGCCAAGAGGGCCCTGTCTCACGAGAACAAGTTCCTCCACCTCGACTTTCATGCACATGGAAGGTCAGTCTGAATTTTTCTTGCAGAAAACTGACAGGCCATTGTCAGAAATGGGTCCGGGTTATTACTAAGATGCCATCATTAAGGGTTCCATATGGGGGACTTTATTTAAGGGTTTTACCTCCCCTCACAGTCCAGCTTTTTTCTGAGTTTGTGTGTGCCCTTGACGTGGTAGCTAGTTCACTGCATGTACAGTATAGCTGAATGTTCTAAACCTTTGTTTTCCTTGGGAGCAGATAGCCTGGAAGCTTTTTGCCGCTGAGATTGAGGCGGTTGTGGCCTTGTGATTCCTGCTCTTTAGTCTGACCTGGAACTCACCTGCAGGCTCTCTGATCTGGTCTAATCCACAGGAGTGCCTTCTAAGCTGCTTCCGGGCGCAGCTGCTCACTATACCCCCAGACGAGGTAGAAAAGTTCAAAGGGTACCAACGATTATTAACCTTTATTAACCCACATTGCTGGGGGTATTCCTGGGCTTTGCAGTATTTAGGCTGCCAGTTTCATTGATATAGCTCCTATATGGGAGGGGCTAACAATTGATTGGATGCGGGACAATTCTTAGTTTTGGTAACCAGTGATTACTTAAGTGTCTGACAGACCTTTGATGCCAAATGCTGGCATTTGGCTGCAGTGCCACAGGTTTCCAGTCACAATTGGTGAGTTGGAGCTGTGATTAGGCTGAAAGATCCAGTGTGTGGCAGAGGAGGGCACTTTTGCTGACAGGCTGTTCTTAGATCCGCCTCTTCCTTTTGGAGCACAGTTATTGCCAATTTCCCAGCCAAAAGCTTGGGATGACTCGGTTCTGAGAGACGTTTGGACAAGTGATTGTGTTTACAATCTCAATACAACCAATACCCCCTTCTTTATCTGATCTTTCAGGCCCAAAAGCTTACATTTAAATGAGAAGAGTGACTCCAGTGCATTTTGTTTTGTGTAATTGTGTTATGTACTTTACCATGGTGAGACACACAGTTTATGAACCTCATAGGGTCAAGTCAAGTTTTATTGTCACGTGTTCTTGAGACCACGGTGAAAATCTTTTGCCAGAGTTGCAGGAGATACAGTAAATGCAAGGGTTACAGTGCAAACACAGATGGCAGGGTAATGGGGGGTTACTGTGCATAGACATAAGGCAGGACAGTGCAAAATTACAAACAGGCAATAGTTAAAAAAAAAAAAGGTGTTGGACCAGTGCGTATAAAGTGCAGTAGTGAGTGGGTGACCTGAAAAACTAGGCTAAAAAAACAACAAAAATGCACAAAGTAGGGTAAGAGCAGCTCGTAGCATGTCGCCATAGAATGGCGCCATCTTGCCTCTGCTATATAACAGTGTAAACACGAGTTACAGTTATCATGCCTTGTGTGGCTCTTAATGAATGTAGAGATGGGATTTATCCAGACAATAACAATCTTTGCTATGCACCACATTCTTACCCCTGTTGGGATCATTAGGGACACACACAGCAGCTTCTAATTGTGTTCAGAGTTTTTGAAGTTCAGTTAAGTTGGAGAACAGTGAGCCTGCTCTGATGCAGCATTTGGTTTTCAAACTTTTTCAAGCCCACCAGATAATGTTAAATTTTTGTACCTTCTCAATCTTATTACCAGTTGTTGCTTGCCATGGAGTTCTTGCTGGGTTTGAAATTTATTGGGGTTGACAGAGTGAATGGTCCTAATCAAGCTGTTTTGGAGACCTTTGTACCATTTCGCAATATTCCAGTGTGTGTTTAGCTAAAGTTGACTTGTGTATGTGGGTGCTGCTTCTCTTTAGTATGCCTGGCAGCTACCTGCCCCACCCCATCTCTTCACTATATGGCCTAAGACTTCACTGAGCATTGCAACACACTTGGTGAAAACTGCTCTTTGGTCGAATCCACCCACTTCTTTGCAGGTGCCCAGTCAGCAGATTATGCTTTACAGCAATGAGTGGGAGAAGAACCTAGCCATCTAGACCTACTCATCCAAACTCCAGGATGTTTTCAGTCTCTGGGCCTCCTCACCGCAGACCTCTTACTGTGGTTCAGCACTAATCAACCCCACCCCACCACCACAACACACCTCACTTTGTGTCCAGTCTCAACAGCTCTACTTTCGCTAATTCCCCAAATTTTCAAGCTTGGTGACAGCTGTGGCCATATTTGGGCAGTTGACACGTGGTGACAAAGGTGTGACCTGGAAGGCAGTTTGGTGTTTTCTTGCCACTGATTCCAGTTAAGTGTAAAAACTGATTTGTGTTGGCAGCTCTGTGTAGGAGAATGTGAAGGACAGTAATGTAATAATAACTGAGGTGATGACTGTGTTGTGATGGACCCCTGTGTGGCTGAAGTGTTACGGGCTCCTCACCTGCCATTATGGTCAGGCCACCCTGCCTCTCCTTTTCTCCTCCTCCTTGCTGTGTACGGCTAGCTGTTCTAGGCCTAAAAACAGTCATTCACCCAGGGCCTCTCATTCTCGGGTGTATCGCTGTCCATTGCCATTGATGACTTGAAGTCATCCTAAACGTACACAGACAACAGCATGCTAGACATGCTAGAAATGGAGTCTGATTAAAAATTAAATTATCCATAAATGTTTTTCTCTTAGAATTTTGGACAAGAATCTCCCTCCTGAAAGAATGGGCCTTTATTACCATTTTTCCTGAGCCTGTTACTTTTGAATGTGTGTCAGTCCCTTTTTAGCATATTTACCAACACTGCAAATTATCCTGGTTTGGTTTACAAGTCACCTGATATGTGTGAATCTGAAGCTAAATGTGCTTAGACTTGCTGGCTTTTTTTTATTAGGTGTTAGGAATTTGTGTTTAGTTCCTGGATATTAAAAGTAGGGGTCTTTTTGTAACATAGTGATTGCTGTGTATTGTATTAATGTTGGTTTAAGTTAATTGGGTTTTGGGACAGAAGATTTCCACAGGCTGTAGCCGTCCATAATCTTTAATCACATCCTGCCTGGTAAATGTATTTTATTCTCATTTCTTTAAATGTAAAAGCAATTCCATGTAATATTGCATTCTTTAGTTGCCTTTACCTTTTGCCAAATCCAGCTAAAAGGGTGGATGTTAAGTTGTTCGCTGAACCATTTTTGCAGCAGCAGGGTGTGAACCTGTGTGGGAGTCACTGTGATTACAGCTGAAATACGAGCACTGTCACCACAGTGGCTAATTGAATGTTTTTCTGAGCCCCACTCAGATTTATTCCTGCTACCAGGCAGACAACGTGGCTCATTTCTACTTCCTCTTGTCTCTGTTTGGCTGCTGATCATTCAGATGGGCACTCCAGTCCTCGGGGTGCTGAAATAATAAAGGAGATACTTCACTTCTCTAAATGTGGCAGCCCACACATTTGCACCTGAGCAATATGGACAAGGCTGGGTTCAGACTTCTCCGTTTGGTTCTTCTAAAGTCGTATGATACACCCATGTGCAGTTGTGTAACGAAATCAGTGCGTGGATGGCATTGACTGTAGTGCAGGTGTAGTCCATTTGACCATTCAGGATGAAATTTTGGCCTGCACATGGTCACCTCTGCTCACCTGGTGCATGTGCCTGAGAGCATGAAGTATAAACTGGCCTTGAGGCTCTGCTAGATGAACAAGGTTCCATCCAGCTGTGTGGTCGTGTTAGTTTCTGGGTAAAAAAGGAGCTGTCTTGTACTTCAAATACGCTGCATAGCATCAGCGTTATTGTCTGAATGATTGGCTCTGTCCTTTATTTTTATTGCTTGAATTTATGGTCACTCATTTCTTCTATTCCTGTAGGTAAAAAAAAAGTGTGTTTTTTGTGCTTTTGACATTTCAGATTTGTATTTGTCTTGAACTATATCCATTCAAGGTTAGAATACTGGGGGGGTTTCACTGCGGTAAAATGAGGAGTCTGCAGCCAATTGTGGATTCAAGAGGTTGTTTGGGGAACTCCCTCCCTGACCTTGACTTTGGATTTGATTTAGGCCCCAATTTTCTTAACTGAGGTGGTTTTATCATTCTTGGGGTGTGGGGGTGGAAATTGGCTGCATTTGTTTCAGTCTTGGGTTTCATCTGGTTGCAGTGGTGCTGCGCGTGGCCCAGGCCTGAAAGTCTATGGGAATCCTGTTTGTGCTTCTTCAGGGTTGACAGGGCAGACAAAAGACGATTCTGGAGAGCAAGTTGGATCATTAAAATGCAGCTCAGCCAGCAGAGCAAATCAGACCCCACTGTGGGCAAAGGCAGTAATCCTGTGGTATGGAGGAGCTGGCCAACACGTTTTCCAGCACGTGACGCCGTTTGAGCATTGGTCTCGTGTCTGGCCTGAATGGGATTAGTGCAAGTCATGCTTTTTAGCTGCAAGCTGAAAGTCGGCACAGATGAACCTGGTGGTGGACATCCCTTCTGCCAAAGATCTCCTAGTCGGATGAGGAGAAGATATGCTGGTGTGGGCCAGGGCTCTCTATCTCTGGTGTGTCCTGGCTAAGTGGGTTAGGGTCCCTTCTGGATCTTTCGGCCTGTGGTCACTGCACCTGATTTTAGCCATATTGCCCCTCCCCTGTCACCCATATCTGTTTTAAACGTGCTTCCTCTCATTTGGAGTCGTCTGCTTGTTTGTGTGTTTAATTTTTAGTAGCCTTAAAACCTCGCCATTTGCACCTCACAGGGTATATTCTGTGGCCTCCAGTTAATCTTGCATTAACCCTCCCTATCTGTCTCAGCCATCTCCCCCTACCAAGTGCTTCTTTGGAACCTTATTACAGACTGACATTAGTACAAGGAACAGAAAAGGCTGGTCTAGTCCACACCAGGGGGATGAATGTTTACTTTCAGAATGACTAGTCTTTCTTTTGCTTTCTGAAATGATAAACCTTTCCTTGAGTCACTGGGTGTGGTGTATTCTCAGAGATCAGCTGCCCTGTGTCCTGTTTACAGGGGCACCCCTGGGAGCTTCCTGCCAGGGCCATGTGACGGTTTAGGATGGGTCATCACTATAAATAATACAACTTGGAGCCATTCCTCTCCAGCAAGAGCCAAGAGTGCCGGCAGGCATCGGGCCATCTTCACAGCTCACGTTCTGGGTCATCCTCAGTTCTGTTGGCTTCGATGTGGGGCAGCTTTCCGCATGCTTATTCCCCTGAATGATGGCTTCCCTACTCTTCCAGGAAGTCCAAACGATCCAATGGTCACATCCTGTGGTTCCTGAAATGAAAAAATTTTCTATTACTGCAAATGTCTGCACGTTTAAAATTGGAGGTCTCTTTTTAAGGGAAGATTCTTTAGTTGGAACTGCACATGGCTCATCTCTGAACCATTTCACAGTAAGCTGAACATCAGAACCACCACCAAGACTGAAGGTATTCATCTGGGGTGACTTCGCCACCCATTCCTGGAGTTAGATGGGCCCCTGGGTGCCATAACCAGTTAGGGCATTTCCAGACTGGGAGTCATGCTTCCACAGAAATACAGACTGGAGACAATACTATCATATGGAATAAACTGCCATAAACTAGGGGTTTTCTCAAATAACACGTAATTACTCCTTACCAACCGTGAAAAATGTGTCAAAATTTAATGGTACATAGCAGAAATCCACTCATTTTGATTAAGAGGGAAAAATAATAGGAAGACCCTCTGCTAGCCCGGAATGTAAAATATTCAGGTAATATGATGTTAGGTCAAAGATTTTATCCAGAGCAACTCAGGCTTAAAAGCTAATGAATAGAAATTGGCCAACAGGAAAAACCAGGGTTATCAAAGACAAGCATGGTACGGACACTAACTTGGGAGTCGGCAACAGAGCCACACTTCCTGCTTTCCAGGCTTCTAAACCTCACAACCAAATAGGATTTTATCCTGCTTTGCAACAATAATAAACTCCTTGTCCTGCTAGGTGAAGTGGAACTGAGAGTAGCTTGGTGTGTGTGCCCCTGCTGTAATGCACACCACATAGACCAATTTTATATCCACAGGAAAGCAGTGTTTCAGGGGTTAGGTCTGACATGCTTGGTCAATCCAGTCTCGTACACTGACTATCTTGGGGGAGGATTATGTCGTACCTTTGACCATGTTTGGTGAAGACCTCTGGCATGTTTCATTCTCTTCTCTAAAGGGAAAACGGCCTGTTTACATTACATGAGGAAAGTGAGTCGTCATTGGCAGGATCTGACCAGTGTGTGTGAGGTGTGTAACTCCCCCCAACCCTTGAAATCTGCCTAGGTTCCTAGAAGCATTGATGGTTCATATTTTTCATCCGTGCCTTCCTTCATGGAGGCTTTGGCCTTTCATATGTGCTTTGGAATTAGTGTTTGGCTCTTGTTGTGTCCTATAGTTATGAATACAGGTAGAGGACAGTGTTGTTCACTGCTAATGCCCTTGTTTCTGTGTTGATTGTGAGTGTGTAGGCATTCCTGTTCATGATAACACTAATGCAGGAATTGTGAGCGCACCTTGTGTTAAATGAAATATTTAACCAAAGATCTATCATTGGATTACCTTGGATACAGTCTCCTACAAATATGTAAAATATATTCAGATTTGTACATTAATCCACTAAGACATTTCAACAGTTACTTGAAAGTAAAGTGCATCTTTTCTGAAATGTTTTACTTCAAACTGGGTGATGTACAGTAAAATACTAGGTAACTCTTTTGCTCTTAAGTCTCAACTTTTCATTAAGGAATTTTTAAAAGTATTTTTCTTTCCTTTGTACAGTCCCTGGCAAGGTTGCAGCTTACATTAATTCTGCTTTTGTTACTTGGCTGTTCTTTAGGTCTAAGCCCAGCTGACTTTTTTTTTTTTTTTTTCTTTCCTATCCATTGATATGACAGACATATTTAAATGTTGTTGTGATTTGATAGGTAAGGTGTCAAGTACAACCAGTGGCGATTGATTGCGTCCTCCTCACATCCTTGCATTGCTCTTCTGTGAATGAGAGGGCAAGTTAATGAAGGATGGTCAGGGTGACAGAAGAGCTGAGGCAAGCAGGTCACACTTTGGGATAACAGGAAATGTGAAAAGACTAAAAGTCTCTTTAGAACTTGACAGGGAATCACCAAGGGCTACTCATCTGCTCCATTGTGCTGTTCTTCAGGGTGTAGTCACAAGTTGCAAAACAACCTTGCAAGAGTTTCTAAGTCTTAATGCCCTTGAGAAGTATATAATGTCACACATGTATAATGTGTGGCACGTCACCATATCATCACCATCATGTGTGACACGTATAATGTGTGACGTCTTTGGGGCTTGATCCCATGTGCCAGTAACTGTTTCACCATTTGTCCATTCCCTTTCTGTGCTTGTGCAACTGTGCCCCTCCCTCATAGCTCTGAAAGCTGAAGGATTTGTCATTGACTGACTAAGTACTGGCAAGACTCTTGGCTGTTAGTCAACAGCCAGTGTCAAACAGTTCTTGTCAATGTCACTTCCTGTGTGTGAGGCCCTCATCTTATATGGTCAGTTATGGTTTAGTAGTTTGGCTGACAGTGAAGAACCTGGTACCTTATTGTGCTTGCACTTCTAATCCAGTTGGTCTCTACTTAACTGTCCTGCATTTGGCAGCAGTGTGGGCTCCAGATCATGCTGCCTGTTTGAGGGGTTTTAAAAACTTAAAAGGCACTTGGTTTTTAGTAAATATCTGGTTGTGAAATGTGCCTTCCCCTCCCTAATTGGGTAGTAATGTTTTCTGAGTAATTGTGTTAGTGTTTCAAGCTGTGCTAGACTGTTTTGGCACATTGGAGTACTGCTTCGCCACTAAGTGGAATTATATTGAACTGCTGCCCTTGAGTGCCCGAAAGTCCTGAAGAAGTGCTTTCTGTACCTCTTTCCTTCTGTGCTCTCTATAGTTCACATCACTAAGCTCTAAAATGAGAGTCATGAAATCTGGCTACGTGGCAGGACTGTTTCAACTCCAGCTTGTCTGCCATGCTCCATCCTCCTCTCTCTCCTTCTCTCCCTCTATCAGTGAGGATCATCTGTTTTTCAGATTTTCAGGACCATGTCACTATCTTTGCACTCCTGCTTAGCTGTTGTACTTGCGGGCCTGTGCTGAATGCTGTGAACGCTGTAAACCTGGATTTCTGGCCAAACTGTTGTTTTTAGCACGCAATCTTGGTGTAGTTGAGCTGAAGAAGAACATTTTAGAGAATGAAGAGCTGGAAGTTGCACAGCCCCCTGGAGTGTGACCTGATAGTGAACATTTCTGTTGTTCTGAGTTTGAAGTTGTCCTTGTATCATAAGGATTCTCCTTGTTAGTGTTGGGTCTGACAGAACAGGTCCCTTGTGAATCTACCTGAAATGGCACTGAAGTGCTTCCTCTGCCATACACCACTTCACAATACGAACCATCAGTGAAGTCATCGTGCAGCTTGTATTAAAATTAATTCTGTGATTATCAGATATGACTGGTATTTCACTGGAAACTTATTTTGTCTATCTTTGGCTTATTAGACCTTTCCTGTGAAATTCTTCTGTATATTCTCCACTCAGTTTGTTGCAGTCTTGAGTCTAAACGTCACTTCTGTGACAGGAATGTATTGCCAAACTAAAATCTACTTCTGGTTGTAGTTGGTGAGTGGTGTCACCATGGATACAAGCCATTAAGTTGTCATTTTTAAATGTTGCTATAATGTAGACAAAGATATGAAGCTATCCTTCAAGTTAAACTGAAAAACATATACACACTAAATGGCAGCTTTCCTGTTTTGCTCTACTTAAATTGTATGGCTTCTCATATCCTGGTCGTGAAATTTTCAGCCTTCCAGTTTTCCTTTTTCTCAGCAGTGTTTCAACTAAGGCGGTTTCATTAATGATAAATATGTGAAACTTGGGAGAAAAGTTCATATTTTAACACATTTTGAAAGTGTCGTAGGAATTGCATGTTAGCTATTTATCATTGAATTTTGTTTCCAAACTCACCTTTACATATACAAGAGGTAGGTGAAATGAGATTACCATTTGAAAAGGACTTTGAGCTAAATCGCAATAACAAATACAACTGCAAGAGTCATGTTGGGTTAAATGTCAATTAGCAGCATGTGTCAGGTATAACAGAGACCTAACAGTCAGCACTTTGACATACGAGTCTTCAGAGCAACATGAGGCAACCATCCATTCCCAAGAGCCTGCCTCAGTGCCTGAACTGCAGGTGCGCTGGTCACAAGAATTGTAAAATTATTTGTCGAAAGGGAAAAGTGTGAATTAAAGCAGCATGTGTCAGACACAGACAAACTGCATTGGCAAAGAGGAACCGTTTGCAAGTCAAAGTTCATTGACAGTTATGGGCGGTCACTTGTTTTGATAAATTTAAGTAGCTAAACACAACAGAAAACGCAAGCCTCATATTACCACATAACTGATTCAGCAGCTGTTTGACCAAAAAAAACTGGTTGAATTCCAGTGTCACAAAGCTAGAATTAATGGCTAGGTTGTCTTTTGTGGGGGGGGGAGTATCCAAGGCCAATATGCAAAGGTGGTAAATCAGATATAAAGGACATGAGACTTTGGCCCTTGAGCAAAGGGGGGACATATGGTCTGTTGTCATTTGCCATTTTTACTGCATCTAGATGGGTTTATTTTTGGTGAAAGCCAAAAGCATTCCTTTAGCCCACAACATCCCATTGCTATGAGGGTAATTTTGGTCCATTTAATGACCAAACATTGGGGCCATTTTGCTGGACCTGTTGTACACTATAGTGCAAATACTGTTCCTTCATGATGTTCTCATGTTCCAAGATAATGCCCCCATACGTGCTTCTAAACGAGAATAATCCAAGAATAGTATCACAAAAGCTGGGATGATGTCTACAACCCCAGATGGCCTTCCCTGCCACCACATATAAACAACATTGGGACTATATGGAAAGTTCTGGAAAGCAAAACTCCTTCATCCTTCAAAGAACTATAAGCTTTTCTCTAGTCCACCCCTCCCATGTAATTTGCATGGATTTAGCCTTACTGTAAAATGCTAACGTATTAATATTTTATGAATAGGGTTGAATAATATTTGCCGTGACATCAGATACGAGCCCATTTGTCCACGCATTCTGTGCTGACAGTTTGCCACATTGCTGTTGTTTTTCATGTCTAGTTTTTTCAGCCCTGCTTAGCATTTGCTCAACACATTTCCTCTATCTGTTGCTCCAGTACAGCTCTTTGTCACCCATTTCCTTTATGGTAGCTCACTCCATGTACTTTTCCTCATTTTTCTCAGCAAATGGAACGTTCTGTTGCTTGTGACAGGTCTAGCTTACTGCCATCCATTCCACCCCCCCCCCCCCCCCCCCCCCCCCCACACCCCACCCCCCCCCCCCCCCCCCCCCCCCCCGCCCCACCCCTCCCCCCCTGTCGGCTCCCCCCGGCCCGATCGGGAGC
>JAACJT020022951.1:18039-28222 GCA_009936485.2 Gymnarchus niloticus | reverse complement strand
GGGTACACCCTGGATGGGATGCCAGTCCATCACAGGGCACGAGGCTGGGGTACACGCTGGATGGGATGCCAGTCCATAACAGGGCACGAGACTAGGGTACACCCTGGATGGGATGCCAGTCCGTAACAGGGCACGAGGCTGGGGTACACCCTGGATGGGATGCCAGTCCATTGCAGGGCACAATTACCCACAGATTCTTATGACACAGGCAATTTAATGATGTCATTTAGCCTAATTGTATGCATTTTAATTACTGAAGGAAACCAGAGAACCTGTCAGAATTCTGTGGCAGCAGATTAAAATGCTTCACTCACAGAGTGGAGGTGGTATTCAAACCCCCGACCTTGAAGGTAGGAAGGAACTGTGCTACCCGCTGAGCCTCCTTCCTAATTTAACCACTTTACATTTTTTTTTATTATTTTGCTGTAAAATGCTTTTTTCCATAAAAATTAGGAAGTACTCATAAGCAAGAGGTGGATTATAGTAATTACCAAATCTTCATCAAATCAAATTACACCTCAGAACAATCTTGGAAATGTCTTCTTGATTTCCTCCCTAATCCCCATTTTCAAAGTATCAGGCTGTAATTAAAAGCCACCTAAAATCATTCTTATTATAATAAAAAGTGTAATCTTTGTACCATGCACCACATCCAAGATTACTCTGCAAATGAGAGATACGTACGAATAAGGTGTGCCTTTCTGTTCTTTACACCTACACTGGAACCTTCGTCGAGTTCATACCTGAAACATCAGAAGGACTTACTTACAACCAATCAGCATTCAGTTAAGCTGCACACCTGTTTAACCATGTGATTTCGTTTGGGACTCCTCCTAAGTGTCACCTCCATCCCCGACTGGGGCTTGCTTACATAGCCACACTGCTCACCCAGCCCCCCCCCCCCCCCCCCCCCCCCCCCCCCACCCCCCCCCCCCCCCCCCACACACACACACACACACACACACACACACACAAACACACTTACCGAGTCCAGCCAATCCAGTTCCATTGTGGTTGCATCAAGTTCTTTGAGTGCTTCCTCAATAAAGTTGAATTTAGGTACATTTTTGGAAAGTACCATGAATGTTGAATTTTAAAGAAAATGTTTGAGTTTAAATTTTTCAAAATCCATTCTTATGATTCTCAGTTATGCGCTTTTCCAGTGGTCTTATTACTGGAGAAAGACAGAAAGATATTATATTACCACTTATTATTTTGATAGGTCTTTATTTAATCTCATAGGATTGGACATTTTTCACCTTTGGATGAGGAAGGTGATGGGGAAAAAAATTAAAAATACGCAGAAGTGTTTAAACAGTTGGATGAAAATGGCATGCCATGGATTCATATAGCGAGTAAAACAATAAATATATAAGCAAGAAATAAAGAAAAGGGGCACAGAGGAATTGCACAAACACGAATTAAAAGATTTTTTTTTTTTCACCTGTCACCCCAAATCATCCAAAATACTCCACAGTCCTGTTTGCTTGACTTCTGAAGCACCAAACTGCCAAAGAACAGAAAAAGGGCAAAGTCCGCCGGAGGGAAGATTAAGTCAAGTCAAATCCAGGCCAGACTGTACCCAGCCAATTCCTCAGGTTGACGAATCCAGCCATCTATGCCCACAAGTACATGAATTAAAACTCACATTTTTATTCCTAGCTCTGAAACACTGAGAATTATGGGGGGGTACAACACTTTGTTCTTATTGCACAGAAAAAATATTTGTCAGTGACGACTGGATTTAGGGTAGCCAGTTGAACTCAGCATTGAGATCCCGTTTCCCTCCCTGACTACTCGCCATTTTACGTCTCCAGTTTATTGGATCAGCTATCACGTATAAAATGGCTGCCAAACGTGTTTTTAGGTACGTTCTAACTTACGCGGAATGTCAAGGTGAGCCTTCAACCTTCGAGCCTTTAGCACTCCAAGAGGGCTAATTATCTCGTCTCTTCACCAAATGAGTCATACCCTAAAAAAAAGGGAGGTTAGACTGATTTTGATGTATGCCTCCTAGCCCAATGTCCACGAGCTGTGGCCTGTCCTCTCAAAAAAAAAAAAAAAATGTCTGCTTCAGCTTGTTTGGCAGCTGACTCACCCCCTGGCTCAGCTTCATGTCCAGAGGGGCTACCAGTCCTGAAGTCCTCCATGCACCCACCAGGTTTACAATGTGCTGGATTTACACTCTTTTTTGTGACAGCAGATATCTCTGCAGGTTTCCTCACAGTCCAACCGTGACCCATAAGCTAACAGGTGCCAATAAAAGCTGGAGATGCGGCGTCTTGGAATCCTGATGGCATAAAGTATTTACACAAAGAAAACTGAAATTTGACGAAGAGGATACAGCGATATTAATTCCCTGCAATGCGTGCTTCTGTTCAACAGTGGGTGGAATGAGCTGTGACTGCCGATTACATGAAGATAACATACTCTCCGTGAATAAACCGGAATCGTTGGTATCAGAGAAACTGTGCAGAGCCATAAATCAATTATTATTCAAGAATTCCCTGTCTATGCAACGACAGCACAAATTAGATGTTTCTCCAATAGCATTTCTGTGCAAGTTATCGAGCTGCATATTTCCGTTGTGGGTCATGCAAAACAAGCTTTTTAAATTCCATTGGCCATGAGGCATAGTCAATGAGAAAAATCATGTATGATACAGACCTTTGTTTACATGGTATTGGCATGATGCTTCCAAGGGCAAGGGATGTGCAGGCGAGTTTTAGACATATTTTAGACATATTTCACTTGATATATTGAACTGATGAGAGGATTAAAGCTATACAGAGTATAACATTGTGGAATGTTAGAAACAATGTAATTGTGTTTCGGTCATTTGTTTAGAAGTTGTTTGGATGTGTTTATTTTAAGAACTGGCACATGAAAGCTTTTCAGCACCGCACGGAGGGACAGCACCAAGAAAGCCAAATTCCATTTTGGGCCGTTTGTCAGGTCCGGTACCAGGGTGACTCACGAGTCGAAACAGAGTCAGCTGAGGAAGAGGAGCAATGAGAGAAGCAGACAAATCCATCACTGTGATACTGGGTTTAGGACAAGTGGCCTTGGTAAGATGACACGTTGCCATTAATTGCCAACTGCTGTACTATTACATGTTTTTTTTTTATAATTTTGTCTCACGGCTATATTATGCCCTGTTTCCCCACTTTTGGAGCAAGAGTGGAGAAGACCATTTAGCTTAAGTATTTCAGTAGGATTCCACACTTAATTGCATCTAGAGAATCTGCAGATAACACAAGCTAAATATGTATGTTTTATCTGTGGCACATCATCTGTCAGAACTGTACACTACTGCATGTCTAAATTTGGTGTTACTACCATTTCTCTACGTGCCAAGCAAAAAAAAAAAAAAAAAATAAGAGTTGCAGATCCCTCTGTAATAATAAAATAAATCAAACCTATGGAAAGTTTGTTTCAGTGGAGCTATTTTGACTTTCATTGTTCAATATACATGAGCACGTAGCTTTACACTAAAAGCAGAATGAGAGCATACATCATATCATGAATTATACTCCTCATTTGCCAGTTGTGTTTGTATGTCTGTTTGTGTGTATCAGTAATCTATTTTTGGAGTGCATTCTGAAAAATGCAGCCAGAGAGAGAGAGACAAGGCTGTAGGTTAATGAAGAACTGGCCAGTGTGTGTTCTGGGGGCTCAGGCAGGGACTGATTAACAATGTAGTCGATCTGGTCTTGTGCCCTGTGGGGAAGCGCTATTCAAAACATCCAGTTTTCTATATTGCCATTAAAAGTGGTCAGCGAACATTTCCTAAACACGCTTTGATCTCCAACACTGGCACGGTAATCGATAAGAGAAAAGGTAATAAAATAAAATCATATCCCCAACTAATCTATATATACATTCTATTGCTGTCAGCACAAGCTGCCTTCTCATCTAATTCAGGCAGCACCAGAGACAGCCGTACCTTCTCCAATGCCAAACAAAGCAAAGCACAAATGAACTTGGGCAATAAGTCAATTGCTGAAACAATTGTGCCAAAGACCACCATATGAGTATATGACGAAAATATTATCATTTATTGTAAAATGTGTTCGATTTAAACACATTTGTAGAAAAACTGCTTTGAGCAGCGTGGTCCTCGTAATATGATAATGGAACAATAAAAGATACTTGGCTTCTGTCAGAGCCATTTGAACATTGGAACATTCAATGGCAATTATACAGAAAACATAACAGCAGTGACTATATGATGTTAAATGTCAATTAATTAGCAAGGGGCATAGACTGCAGAGCTGCTGTGTCTTTCACGGGGAATTTCTATGAATTATCATTCCTGAGAGGAAAAATATATGCATTTGTATTTTCCATTATTCAAACAAATATCTTACAGTTTGGCTTATCTAGATATTACCAGCATCAGTTCATGTTAAATACATTTCTAAGTTACTGAAAGAATTTCCCTCTAATAATTGAAATCTTCCTCCGAGGAAATGTACCGCATGTGTAGTTTGCGGGACTCTGATTCAGCGCATGGGGGAGTCTGGTCTGCACGCTTACACAGTATTGACAGTAGGACCCATGTGTTCTGTACCCCAGCTGAGAGAGAATCCATTGGGAGGACGGACTGACAGTTGTTAAGATCAATAGGGTCAAGATTTTGGAGAAATGTTGTAAAATCTCACAAAATACTCAGTATTTTTCATTCTGGTATAGATTTGATGCTTTGAATTTCAGCTGGACTTGAAGAGACAGATGTTTCTTCAATAAAAGCATTTGAGATCTGACCCATTGGAGACCTTCTCTATAAGCTCATCCGAATGGAACTGCTGATGCTCAGTTGAATATTCAAAGTATGAGCTTAGCAGCTAATGTGTTAGAAATGATCTAATGATGTCATTAGTGTGAAGAGTTTAAGATGTGCTAATGAAGTATCTCGTGCTCTTCTGTTCTGTTGGAATCCTGCTCCCTGGCTAAACTTTTTGAGGTGAACTAGAAAAAGTTAATGTACGTTGTACTTCTATTATCGTCAACCTGCTTTGTCAGAAACTTTGACTTTTCATTATGCTATGTTAAATTATTAACGCATTATTAACGGTCGTGGTGGCATTAGATGACTAAATTATGAATGGAACTTTCTCCGCAGGTCTGTCTGAGGCGCGTTTGCCTTTATATGTGGCAGGAAGGACAAATACGGACAAAAACGATGGCTTTCCTAATTTAACACGCTGCTGGATTGTTTTCCTGATTTGGCACAACTGGTTACCTCAGCTCAGAAGTCCGGGATCTTTGTTTATAGGAACTGCTGCATTAATGATCATGTCAAACGAGCAGTGAAAGTTAATTAGAAACTGGGCATGAAAAGTCCATTAGTGATGGAATGAAATGAGAGAGAAGATGTATCGACCTAGAAGGAAATACTTGGGAAGACCTTGCGAGGAAATGGATGGAAGTTTATTCCAACTGAACATCGGGGAAGTAAAGTTTTGATTCAGACATGTCACTTTAACCCATTTCTTATGCCGAAAAATTGTACTATAACAGAAAAGAATGCTGACCCTTGACTATATTAAAAAATATTTTAATAGCGGTATGTTTCAGCTAAGCCTTCACAAAACGCATACTATTGTTCCTTACGTGTTTCTGGTATAAAGAGATCTGTAATAGTCACGCAGTCCTTTTCTACCTAACATCCATATATTAATGACTCATTTCAAATTTTCATCATATTTATGCATATGCAATACTGTACTGAAACACAGTTACATCAATATGCATTATTAATAATAATATAACGTATGGAGCATGTCTCTGTTTTTATTTTTATTACAAAAACACATTTAAAACTAATATTTGGTGGTTTATGGCATTTGTCTAACAGCAAGATCACGAAACAGCAATTTGCTTGAAATCTTGTGTACTCACTCCAAATCTGCAGTCGTACAACTAATAATATCCCACTCTAACATTGACTATACACAGGCAACAAAGTCACACACCATTGACCATAGTAACCTATGTGCATGCAGAGATCAAAACAAAGAAAATGGTCAGCACAGAACCCAGTACATTTTCATGATAGATATATTTACAAGCAATCCGACTTTCTTTTCAGTTTTCTTCTAAAGACAAGCAGAAGCACACAGATTCTTCTTATACTGTCCATCATCGGATGCCCAAAAAGACGGACCTAACAGGATTTAGAGCATCTTGACATTGGAGCGGCTCAAGATAGAAAAACACATTTTACCTCTGCATGTGACTGTATTATTTCTGGAAATGCATCTCTCTGCCTTTACTCAGGCAGCCTGTGAGGGACACTTCTTGTAAACAGCAGCACGAACGGTGCTGTCAGAATACCACTTAAGGGTTTACCGTGACTGCTCGGCTGGTTTAAGGCTAAAATACTAAGATATTTATTTTTCTCCCTATGGATGCTGGATTAAATCCAACTATCTTTGAAACCTCCTAAATGCCCGTGTCCTCTCACTCCTCTCAAAAAGACTGGATCAAATTCAGAAACATATGCACTCCTCCATAAATCCCACTTTGGCAGTCTAGAAAGGGCTCGCTGCAGAATATAATTCAGACATGTATATATAGCAACAAAGAACAGATAGACGGGAGTAGGTGTTTTGTGTCAGACTGTGGGCATGGAGTAGATGCGTGACCACGAAAGGGGCCTCATATACAATGCTCAAAGAAAAGCATAGTGTTTACTGACAAACGCAGAACAAAACTTGGACCTCAGCCTACTGAGAATAAGCAAACAATAAAAGAAGTCATATATAAACAAACTGGGGCATGAAGTAAACAAAACCACCACTTCCTTCGCAAAACGCAAAATAGCTACAGAGATGGCGCAGCTCTCCTTTGTTCCCTTTGCCAACTCCTTTGATGCGGCAGACTCATTTAAAAAGGTTTTTAGTTTTGTCACCATGAGACAGAGCCAGCTGAAGGCAGCTGACTTCATGTTGAATGCGTGCGGTTGAAGGAAAGGCCTCCTCTTACTGGCTGAGTATATTTTATAATGCTGCTAAAAGCTTATGTGACCACAATAGAAGGGCTATCTATGTGCGTATGATTTTACGCACTTTTAATTTTTTGGGGGTGACCAGAACGCGTAGCGTGTTGTCACGACTACTCCTGACTGTCACAGCTTCAGCTGGACTGTATGTCGAGAGTTCGTACAGAAAGACCAAACAACATGGAAACACAAGATCTGACAAATCCAACACTCGGATTAACCCCCATCATATATGGCTGTGCTTTCTTCCTGATATAAACCTCTGCCTTCTTTTCATTCAGATGCACCATATTACCAAAAAATCATTTTTTTTAGCCTTATTTTTAGGTTATCCATATGTATTTGCATACCATCAATGTATCATTCCATCACCATGATAAGTTATTATTACCTATATTTACTATGGGGAAAAAAATATTTCATAACATCTGTATACATAAATTCCATTGTAGTCTCTGCATTAAGGCGAAAGCAATTCATATCAATTATGTATTTTTACTGTTACAATTATATATGCATGTTCCTTAAGATTCACTGCCCTGAATGAGCTTGGACAGGCTAGAAATGGTGGATTTCAAGCAGACCGTTCTCCATTTATGACTGTTTATTTATTAATTTGTCTTGCAGCAAAGCTGACATCACGCTGTCTCTCGATGTTATTTTAGGTCGCCGCTTTTAGCTCACAGCTGCCCAAAGATATAATTGGTTAAGACAGATGGATGATTTATCTAATTTGCTTGTTCTGTTTATTTCATTTGATATATTTAATAGCTGAGACTTTACACACACGGTGGTGTAACACTGGCCATTTTTGGCTAATGCACAACACATACGATGCAGCGGTGTGAGCGAAATTACATCACTTTTAATATTAGTGTGGCCAGGAGCTGTAGTTTGTCTCGCTGGGGCCTGAAATTATACAATTGTACATCATTTTTAATTTTTCTTTAATCCTTGCTTTAATAGGAAGTACCGAATATTGCATGCTTGATGCACAGTGTCTGAATAGAGGAATATTAATCTGGGATTATTTCAGCAGAAGTGTTGGAAATTTTTAATTTTATCAAGGTTTACAGGCACAGCCACATATTTTGCAATAATTTAAAATAAAGGCAACGTGAAATCAGTACTTTTACAAGACTCACCTACGTGCACTAACCTCTGGTTTGTCTGGTGAAAATTGGCAAAAGGTCTATCATCTCTGGGAATGTGATCACTCTGAGGGTGGAGACAGCTGTGCCCCCATCTTCCCTGCTGAAGAAGGGTGTGCAGGCTTACCCACCGGCCAAATTCTCCGGAGTGACTGACTTTGAATATATAAGTCAGACTAATGAGTTGGCGCCATCGTTTGTAGTCATTTCTTACCGTGACACAGTAATGGAGGATTTCTAAGGAGAAATGAATTAAAATGACAAATGAAGAACCGTAATGTTGTGCTGTTGATCGATCTAAATACTCAGCCTGAAATGAGTCAGTATAGACAGGCGTAAATAAAGAAAATAAATCTTTGCGTATGTGTTAGCCGGCACTTTTATCATGCAAATTGTTATCATTTTTTTTTTTTTCTGGCCATCTACACAGCTTTTTCGTTCCACTGTTGAAGTTAAGTACCTTGCTCAAGCGGGTAACGATCCCCGCAGCCCTGGTCTTACAAGGCTACGCCACGTTAAAGGGCTACAGCAGAGAAGGCAGTGGAGTGTAGGCTGTTTAATGAACCAGTGCTATCTCCCAGCTTCCTTCAGGCTTGGCAGAAAATTCCACCCTGCTGCGATTTAAATACTCTGCCTTAGACGCAATTTTATTTAACAGATCAAAGCTTAATCCATGATGACTAAAGCTCAATGCAATCAGCCTTCATTTGCTGGCTTTAATCATTTTTATTAACATTTTAAAAACTGAAGGTGAGCCTATGTACTGTATACACACATGTAAACATATAGGACGTTTGCATAAACGTATATTTATTTTCTGCGTTGATATGCTTGTGATCTTATCCACACAAAGGTTTGTTATTATTAGCTGAGATAAACCAACAGTAAAAAAAAAAATTCAAATATATTAGTACATATGAAATTCTGTCTCTCTCATATACTGTACATACATGCACAAATACACAGACTTCTTTCTCTTTGCGAAGCATTATGTCGTACGTTTGTTAGCATGGAGTTCGTTTACGAGCTGATGCAACACAGAAGGGGCCCCAACCAGCCGTACCAGCTGATGCCGGAGACCACAGACGTACGTGTCTTTCCAAAGGTAAAGCCCACAAAGCATGAGAGGAACATGCAAACTACAGACACACAGAATGCAAGTGGGATTTGAACCCCCCAACCCTGGCGAACCACTGAAATAGCATGCCCCCCCCTAGACTTACGCAGGTGAGGATCATCATAAAACCAATGAACAATGCAGCTGTAAGCAACAGCAATATGAAGCACAGCTTGTTTTAACTAGGAGGGTTCGTTTTGCATTTTCATTGCGGTGGTAGTATCCAGTATATCAGTAAAAACAGTAGTGTTGCATAGGACGTATCTTCACTTTAGGGTGTAACGTGGAACTGAATGTATTTCGCGGTGTGTCTTTCTATACAGGTCAGTGAGGCTGAATGTGTAGTTATAATTTCCCAGTTTCCCAGTTCAATATACCAATCGAATTCTCTCTCATATGTAGATCTTTTGTTTTTCATAAGCCGGCCTCTTTTATTGGCTGTTGAGAATCCAGTAATTTATCAATAATACATGGGACACAAAAAAATAAAAAAATGAAGGTTGTTTGATGAATAATGAGACATCGTCAGACATTGATTGATTGATTGATTGATTGAGGTTGATTGACCTTGTGACAGATGCTCACAGTAGATGAATCAATGCAAGATAAACATGAATTCACAATGAAGCAACAGTAATGTATCTAATTGGATGGACAGAGGAGCATGGGGGATTAAAGTATATTTAGAGATATACAGGGATAATGATAAGGATGTTTTTTTCCAAGAGAATTCTGTTCAGTTGCTTCCAACGTATTCATGTTCTCACTAAATCTACTGTAAATACTGAAGTCTGTGTTTCTGTTGTTGCAAAAGCATGCTCTGTCATTGGCTATGTAAGCCTTAGCTTTCCAGAACATGGGGCGGTAGCTCTTGGTCTGTCATTGGCCATGTAAGCCTTAGCTTTCCAG
>JAACJT020022951.1:0-17939 GCA_009936485.2 Gymnarchus niloticus | reverse complement strand
CATTGGCCATGTAAGCCTTAGCTTCCCAGAACATGGGGCGGTAGCTCTTGGTCTGTCATTGGCCATGTAAGCCTTAGGTTTCCACAACATAAGGTGGTAGCTCATGGTCCCTCCAATTTAAGGCCAGGCAGATGTTGGGAATGAATACAAAATCACGAACAAGCATCAAGCCAACAGAGACAACTGTACATAAATTAATACATCAGAGTGAAGAAATTAGCCTTATGAACAGTGGAAATATACTTTAATTTCCCTGTTCCTTAAACGTAGAGCAACTGGGCCTCTCAAGCTCCCATAGCAATTACATGCTCTCAATGGCAAGCACATAAGCCAGCCTGGTACAAGTTATTTAAACCATACATTAGGTGTGGAATTTGACTTAGTTAATTTAATTGTTTTCTGTTATACAAAAAATACTGAAGCAGGATCCTCTTTTTAGATATATTTTAAAATACAAAAGGGGAAGACAGTAAAGAAAGGGAACACTGCAATGGTCTTTCAAGAAACACACAAAATCATGGATCACCTTAAATGGATGGCTTCAGTTTAAATCCGAAACATTAATGTGTTTCGTAAAAATCTTTTGTTCTTTTGTTTTTCATGACAATAGAATGACTATGGACAGCTAACTTTGTAGTTTTAGTTTTTAAGGAAGATGGTAATGCTTCTTAGACATTTTAATACCTGTAAGATTTTTTCCAATCATAAGGTATTAATAATAAAGTATCCTATATTAATAATGAAACCTGCAGTTAATCACAGTTGCATTTAGGCTTGCAATGAGGCTTTAAAACATGTGGTGCTCCGAGAAAGGTCCCAAACATCCAATCAATGCTGGCTAACACCAGGTTTTGAAGCCTCATTTGCCCTATCACTATTATATAGATGAATTCATATATAGATAAACACACACACACACACACACACACACACACACACACAAACAACTTTTATGTTGCAGGAATGAGAGTACCCAGAGAAAAACCAGATGCACTCAGGGAGATCATGCAAGCTCTACAGACAGAGCTGGGAATTAAACCCACAGGCCTGGAGGTGAGAGGCTGCAGTGTGTTGCACTGAGCTGCAGGACAGCCCAAAACCTGAATTCATTTTGTATTTCATAACCAGTTCTTAAAAGGATCTAAAAAAAAAAAAATGTGGGTTGCTAGGAAACAAAGAACACAAAAATATTGAAATAACATTTTTCAGTGTTCAAATTTTAATTCAAATTTTATTGACTTGATAAATATTAATAATAGTAATGAAAATATTGAATATGAGGGGTCAATGCAGTAGAGAGGTTATGTGAGAGATTTTTGCGTGAGACATGATTCGCTGTGGATTTGCGTTGCAGAATTTGGACGTGCTTGTAAAATGTCGTGTGTACTTGTGTAAATTATGATACAAATGAGGTGTGTTACAGTACTGTAAAATTATAGTGTCTCTATAATGTAAAATGGGTGTTCACTGTGCTGCCCAAAAAAAAAAAAACGCTAACAGCGCCAACAATGAACTGCAGGACAACATGAGAAAATAAAATCTGCCTGAAAATAGAATCTGCTTTTTTGTCAGCTTGAACTCAGACGAGGTTGCATTAGAGGAATACGCTTTTATATATAGTGTTTTTAAAAGTAGTTTTAGGATTTGATTCACCCTTTCCAAAGTGGAACCTTGATGCATTCATTTAGTTTTATTTTAGTGTATTTTTTCTGTATCTGCTCTATCGAGTATTTTAAGTGTACAGCGTGTGTAGACTTTGTGTCATCGTTTTATTGACAATGCTGCATAATGAGTCTAAGGATAGGCCATTCGCAAGTGAACACAGACACTAAGCGTGGGTATTCTGAACAACACAACAGCAGTTTCATTGTAGGTGCTGTGGGAATGGTCATAGAACATTTACATTGCGTAATCAATTTAACCTTCTGCCCATTCAGCCGCTCCCCCATCTGCTTCCAGTTTCAGCGTGTTCAGCGATGCTCTTCTGCCATACCTTGGACGTGTCGAGCTTGAACCAGTCTGGCCATTCTTCTCCGACCTCTGCCATCGACAAGGCATCTTTGCCAGGGGAACCGGCGCTCGGTGAATGTTTTTTTTTTATTTTTCACACCATTCTCTGTAAACCCTAGAGATGGCTGTGTGTGAAAATCCCAGTAGGTCAGCAGTTTCTGAAACACTCAAACCAGCCCGTCAGCTGCACCAACAACCACGCCACGTTCAAAGTCACTTAAATCACCGTCCTCCCCCATTCTGATGCTTGGTTTAAACTTCAGCAGGTACTCTTGATGATGTCTACATGCCTAAATGCATTGAGTTTTCTGCCACGTGATTGGCTGATCAGATATATGCTTTAACAAGCAGCAGAATGGGTCTGCCTATTAAAGTGGCCGATGGGTGTACATAAAACGCATTATAAACTTAAGGGTTTAATTGGAATTGTCATGCATAAATGCATTAGTACTTTTTAAAAAAAAATAAACATAAGACATTATTAATACAATTGAATAAATAAAATCAGATCAAATTGGATTACACAACAATGGAGTTTATCTGTGATACTCTATGGAGCTCGTAGGGTTAACAGCCCAGAAAGGCCCCCAAGAAAATGATTTTTCTGAGTTCTAAGACAGGACTTGAATCCTGACTTGGAATTGCGTTATTTGAGTTTATTTTGCAGTCATTTGAATTTGCACAAATTGAATTATAATGTAATGTTATTATATAAAACTTCATTTCATAATCCTCATAAAACTTATATATAGAACAATATCTTGCTTTACAGCAAAAATTACATCCATCCATTCACCTTCTAACCAACAGGGTCACTTGGGTCTGGAGCCTATCCCAGACAGCAAAGGGTCTAAAGCTGATAAGACCCAAAACCAGATGCCAGCTCACTACAGGGCACACTCACACCTTACTGTCCATTTAGAAATGCCAGTTAGTGGGTTATAGGAGGAAACTGGAGAGCTCATTACAGAACATGTTAAAGTCCACACACAGTGCAGAGGTGGATTTCAAACTGTCCATGCTGGAAATGTGAGGCATCCACGGAGTCATGTTGATTAGCACTGCCATTTCAATGAAGCCATATGACCATATGCATACTTTGGGGTCTCAAAGTACACCTGGAGTGTGGGATAGCTCAAGGCATCAGGCCATTTTTTAAAGGTAGTTTTTAAATAAGTCAGCTGACCAACAGAACCAGCTTTACACATCCATGCAATTTGCCCAAACACTGAACAATTCAATAAAGTACACTGTCGCATTTATTTATGTTAGATACCCTTAAAGGTCTAATCACCCCTGCCTGGTCACCTAAAAGGCCAAACATGTAACTTGCATTTGAACAGCCCACTTCAGTTTCTCAGAGTATTTTCATTTGCAAAAATTTTCCCCTGAAGCAGAAATACCTTTGGTCTGACTTGTTCTTAAAGGGCCGCTTTGAGATATTTTATGTTAGCGACCTGAGTGGATGTCTCCCTATCCAATGACGTAGCGTGACAGTCTTTGGCACCACCTTTCATCATGCCTTAACTTTTTTTTTTTGCAAGATCTGTAGCCACAATCTACTTCATCCCAAGACAGTAGCCTGTATAAAACCAAGATTAAACCCTTCTGTAAGTCGGATTATTGATTTTAAGCAACTCAATAGTCACTGAAGCATTCGCTTTTTCCATGACACCTGTGAAAGTGTATTTGAAGGACGGTAACATTATTTATTAAGGGAAAAGAACAAAACAGAATAGAAAACGTTCATAACTAGTGTCAAATTCACAATAACATGTCTGAGAAGTTTTGAGCAGAGGCTGTTTCGGTTTTTAATTTATGGTGCTTTTGCAACCAATCACCGCTGGGTATTGATATTGCGTAAAACACATGCTTCAGTCATTGATAGAACATGATAACGTGTAAAATGCACATAGCTATACACATTTTTTGGCTCAGGTCCAAAGGAGAACATGATCCAAAGGCACCCATATTTGATGCTATCGGCCTCGTACAATCCTTCCAAACTGACTTCAGTCTACCTGTTAAAAAATTGTTTCACTATCCCCTTGATTCTTCCATTAAGGACTCTGACTTGCAATAAATCAAGGGAAAAAAAAGAGAAAGTGAAACTCCATAATTTAACTGTATTACTTAATTTTAAGCAAGAGAACTGGTGGAAGGTGGCCAGCTGGGAAATCTGCAAGCACCATGCAGGCATAACTGTTGGATTATTATCTAAATACACCCAAGTGAGGACAATAAACCAGTAAAGATAATTTCATTTACTTGAGTATAAGATTTGCCTTCTTTTGTGAGCATGATTGTTAAATATGAGGATTTTTGTTTTAACAAAATTTAAACTCTCTAGGTTGATGCCAATTAAGTGTAACTGAAGTCAATTAACAGCCATCATCAGAATCTTTATTGTAAAGTCCAGCTACCACCGCGTGAAAACTTGGTGGCATTTTTTTAAAGAGGTTTTTTTTTTTTTTTTTTTTTTAACAATACGACCTTAACGTGAATGTCTCAAACTATGACGGCAAGAGTAATGGAATGTAGAAATGTATTAAAGAGCTACAGCAAGAAAAGGTTATGCCCCAAAGCATGCACCCCCATCTGACTAGCCTATCTGCCTGTCAGCAATTTCCTTTTTAGCAGGCGAATTCGTGATGCATTCAGTGCTGACAGAACAGAGCTGCTAACTGCAAGGTACATAACCAGGGGTAGCTAAGCAATACGAAGGGGCTGAGTGAAGCTGGGTCTCAAGGAAGACAAGCTCATAGAAGAAAACGAGGTCGGGTGATTAGCAAACGGAAACTGGGAAGGTTAAACCTGAACCACAGCTCATATCAACCGGCAAGCCTGAGGAAACTGACATTGACCAGAGTGAGGTTATGTGCAGTATTTTGATTATTAATCGACTCCAAGTGTGTGTGAACACAGACTGGTACGATCTGAAGGTGGGTGTGGCAACAGAGCATCCCCACACCCTTTGCAGGTAACTTGTGAGACAAATTCTGTACCAAACCTGACAAAATGCATTTTGACATCTATGCATGTCACATCCATGAATACATACCTGCAAATCAAAAATGGACTAAAATATAAATTCTGAGATATATTTGTATCTATTCCTTTTTTGAACAACCTTTGATTTGCTGAGAATACATTCCACAGTCTCAATGTAAAAATGTTTTACTTCTTTTTTGTCAAGCTGTAGCAGTAATTGGTTGTAAATTTGTGACAGCAATTTGACTTTTTGGGTTTGGATCAGTGAAGCCAAGGCTGGGTGATTCATGTTTCACATCCTTAAAAATCATGATAACTTTGAAAAATTGCTTTAACAAAATAACAACATAAAACTAAACATTAAAAATAACAAACATTTATAGTGTGGCTATAAATTGGATTTATTCGTGTGGAAATGATTCATTTCCGCAATATTTTCATTTTAGTACTATAGGTGCCTCCCTCGTAGTGCGTCGTGCTTGCATTTGGAATGAGCAACCGTCGAAATGAATATCTAAACTTGGACGAGATCTTAACGAGTCCTCTTTCACAGGCATTGATGTCTGAAAGAAACGGCGTTCTGATGAGCTAGAACAACATGAAAACCATCATCTGTGTTGTTTGGTATGAGGAAAAATGATGAATGTATTTAAAATGCAGATGGAGGTGCCCAGCATGTAAATGGATTCCTCCCTCGGCCTGTACCACCTGACACACATGCGCGTCTTCCCCAAGTGATAGCACGAAAAACGGAAAACCACAACCACAATGAAGTCAGCCGAGTTTTCACAAATCGTCCGTCCGTCCATCCATCCTCTAACTGCTTATCCAGATGTTTGTTTCCTGGTGGTGTGCAGCCTATCCCAGGCAGCACAGGCCACAAGACTGCCGTGCCAACCCATCACACCCACTCACACACACAGTCGTACTTAATGGGGAATTTAAGGACACCAAATAGGCAAACTGCATGTCTTTGGAAGGTAAGAGCAGACCAGAGTACCTTGAGGAACCCCGGAAAGCATGGGGGGAACATGCAAACTCCAAATCCAGACAGAGCAGAGGCGGGACTTGAACCCACAATCTTGCCAGCATCAGGCAAACAGTGCAACTCACTGTTCTTTCATAAATTATTTTTACGGTATTAATGATAGTTTTTGGTCACATATACAGTATGATATAAATTCATTTTGTTTGTTTTATTTTTTACCCCAGACCCTTGGTTACTCAGTGTTGATGCCATGCACAAAATATGGCTTCGTACATATATAAATATGCATACTTACATGCGTATTTACATACATACATTCCTCGATAACAATTCTGATGATCACAATAAGAATCCGTGATGATTCCCTCACAAAATCGTCCATCTATGTCAACGATCATGACCGCATCGTGTTTTGATTAATGATGAGGACAAAAATCATTTACTGTAAAAAAAAAAAAAAAAAAAACAGATAATGTGCATCTTCTGTAATTCTTTGGAACTTTCAGGTACAGATAATATGATAAATTTTATTAGACTGTGGAAAAATGTTCCTTGATCTGAAACATTTTGCACAATTTTAATACCTCAGACCGCACCTGTTCTGGATTAGTGACTTAAAAATTAAATATATACACGTTTGTAACATAAAATATGACTCTGAAAAACACACATAACTTACACCAGGATAGTAAACTGAAACATAATAAGGTCTTCCTGCTTTGCTGCACTGCATTGAATCAAGGCATTTAAAGTGCTTTTTTTAGCAGGCAATAAAAGAAAAAATAAATAAAATAAAACGGATGTTTGCCAAGCCGACCAAAGGCAGCTTTATATGATTCGAACACTGGTGAAATGTCTGCTTCAAAGGACATCAGGCCCCTGTACTCAAAGCGGCCAGAATCGTGACCATCCGGGACTGCACTTTGACTAATGGAGAGTAGAAGCCCAGTGCTCAGGAGACGGCAGCAGCGAAATATCGGTATCACTGTCTGGCCCAACCTTCCCGTGAAGACCTCCGCTTGGAAAGGCGCCCTCCCGAACTTGCAATGTTTCCATGCGTCGCTGGCTAAACTGTAAAAGCTTTCTTCTCCTGTATAAAGAGCAGACATTTTGTGTCAATGCCCTCATATCAGTCATACCAAGTGCAGGTCTTTAAATATGCTACTCGGTGCAGAATTGAAGGGACTCACTTTCCTTAATAGTAAGTCGGCCACAGATCTATGATAGTTTCAATAATCAGTGTTATTAAGGCAGGCTAATACTAGAACCTACTGAGCAACACAGAAGGATGTTAGATGAATGAATTGCCCCCTTTGCAAGTCTAACCAGGGCTAGGTTTCGATTAGCATAATGCTGAGGTAGTAGCCGATGTAATTCCTCAGTGGTGGTTCAGGGTTCGCTGGCTGATGGACTGTCTGGCATATTAGGTCTTGGGACTATTTCCTCTTACCCTCAGGGGTGACCAAGTTGTAATTGTTCCAGTAAGTCTCATAATCATTCATAATAAAAAATAACCGAATATTAACAGAACATTACAACGGCAGCTAGACTTAGATTAAAATTCATACATTCCACTACGTGCCCTTGTATTAATAAATTGATTTCTATTATACCATTAGCATGAAACTCAGGACCCATCTGATGAGGTTATTACAAAATGCTCAGAATTAAATATCTGTCCCTTTGGAAACAAAACTATTCTGACCAATGGTATCAGACTAAGGACCAACAGTGATCTTTGCCTACTCACAGAAACTTGGCTCAGAGCCATTGATATCATACTTTCAGTCAAAGCCTCATCTAATGGCTTTCATTTCAAACGTAAATGTATGGCCCCTAGTGGGTATCTTTAATGGAACCTTAAAGGTAGAATCCAACTGTAACGTTTTTTCTGCTTTGAGGTACAAATATTTAACGTAATATCTCAACAACCCGCATCCATTTACAGATCCCTGGGCCCAGATTAATAACTTTTAAGTAAATTCTGACTTTGCTGTAAATTTTGATACATTTATATCATTGCTCTGATTTATAACAGACATCGACACTGTAACCTTGTACTAGATACACAGTGGGATACTGAAGTTGAGTCTGACAGTTCTAAAGGTTTTTAAGCTCCTCTTAATTCTGTAGGGTTTGTTTTTTTTTTTTTACATCACATCTGCATAATCATATTTTAGATCTTGCTACTTTGAACAATTTATAATAATGCATCATTTTCATGCCATTTTTTATCTCTGAATTTTTTTACTTTTTTATGAAAACAGACAAATCTGTTCCAGTATGACCTCCTGATATTGAAACTCCCTTTCTAATATCCTAAATCAGTCTGTATGGACCTGTCTTCAAAGGTCAGTGGTAACTAAGGTCACCACTATCAGTCTGTATGGATCTTTCTTCAATGGTCAGTGGTAAGTAAGGTCACCACTATCAGTCTGTATGGACCTGTCTTCAATGGTCAGTGGTAACTAAGGTCACCACTATCAGTATGTATGGATCTTTCTTCAATGGTCAGTGATAACTAAGGTCACCACTATCAGTCTGTATGGACCTGTCTTCAATGGTCAGTGGTAACTAAGGTCACCACTATCAGTCTGTATGGACCTGTCTTCAAAGGTCAGTGGTAACTAAGGTCACCACTATCAGTACGTTCATTAAAATTGTTACCTTAAGGCTGGAACGGGGACAAAAAATGCCCTGTCATCACCTCTCAGCTTCAAGGGCTTAAACACTAATTAATGTTTCCGTGTCAGCTTCAAACTGAGGTGTCATTTCGATGCACACCTAGCATTCAATACTCATATTAACTCCTTATCCAACATTTGCTTCCTGCAGCTGAGAAATATTGCAAAACTAAAGTGATTTCTCGCTGTTATTACCTGACAGCTCTAATCTCACACTGCCCTACAGCAAATTCAAAATGCTGTAACAAGAATTGTACCTAGAAGTAGAAAATGTGGCCATATTTTACTACTGGTTCTCGCGTCTCTTCACCGGAGAATGCAAGCTTTCATCGAATAAATTAAGGAACCAATGGCTGTAAAGACTTAATCTCTTGGGATCCTAGTTTATGGGACTGGTTGACAGACCATAAGTGATACCCTTTAAGTATCAGTATTTGAATCTAAAAGGAAGACACATTATGTAGTCTACCACACTCCAGACAATTATTTTTCATAGCATAGTCCTGTAGATTAAATAATGCTTCACGGAGTAGACTTTATGTTCATCTATCAGATGGTGTGTAGCATAACTTGATCCGGAATCTCTGCCTATGTCCATTAGTTCATGGAGATGAATCCTACTGCTGACGGAGTGATCATATCACTCTTGGGTCCAAGACCAAGGCCCTTAACCCCAACTTCTCCTAGAGTGCTAGCTACTGGCTGACCCAAACCTTACCTTATTGGTCCAAAAGTACATTCACGTCTGTTTGTGAAATATTTTGTTCCAAAACCAAGAGCATAAATAGGAAGCTAGCCCTCCCATTGCTTCTACGATACCCTGTACTCTTCTGGAAATTCTTTCTGTTAGATGTTAGAGTATCGTTGGTGGGATTTGCTATAACAGTATTACTGGAGTTGGATATTGATGTTGGGTGATCAGGTCCTTCCTGCCACTTCACAAATGACATTTGCTCCATTTGCTTCTAGTGATTCGCTTCACTAGCGTGTTGATTAGAGCACAAATCTGACAAAGTGACTCGCTCTACAGGAGGCATCATGCAGTTTTGAAAGTCATGAAGCTCTACGCTAAAATCCGTTCCACCTCAGGTGTTTGTCGCTAATGTCGCATTGCCCTGAGTGTAATTAGACATCAGTATCCAGTATCCAGTATCAGGACTCCAACCCGTCTTACACCTCCTGAGTAATCGCCTGTACCAAATCTGACCTGCTGCAGTGTTGCTCCAATGCGGGTAACTAACAGCTATAATGTTACCAAAGTCCCACTATCAGATTTATTTCTTACCCCAGTGATTTTAACCTCATCAACAAAATTCTTGCAGTCAAGACATTTCAATTTTCTGTTTACATTTATTGTAAAGGACATGGTTAGAATTGTCAAAGAATTCTCAATACATTTCAGTTAACAGTTAACTGCTGGGTCTGTGTAAAAAAGGCATAATCTAGTTTTTCGGCTTAATCGATCCCAGCTACGGAGCACATGATCTTGAGTGACACCTCTGAAGGCCACCTTTTATATATATAAACTGCTTACACTAACATTTTGTTCTGTTGATTATAGCTTCAATTTGTCTGTACATATATATAATTTGAATGCTTGTTTCTAATCAGTTGGTCCTGCTTAACATGACTGATTCTTTAGTGTAATCAACATACTAAATTCATCGTTTCCACACAATTTTCCCTCCACTGTCTTCTCGTGTTTACTTTACACATCGTGAGTGATAAAGTTCTGTTGCATTACTGTGCCGGCTGTTTCTGCGGGGGCCGAAATGCATTCAGGTGCCGCATTTGGCAGTCGTCCAGGTCCGGCAGGCGTCAGCCCTGTTGTAAGCTCTCAGGGAAGCACTGGGCAATACTCACATCCCATTTGTTTTCCCGTGCACTCCTTGTACAAAAACGAGTGCATTACTTTCAGTCTAATACAAAATAGCGTTAAAATTGCAACAGGCAGCTACATGATTTATTTTCTTTTTCTCAGCAGCAGTGGTTGCCGGTAGCTCTCACTATTTCCTGCTGAGTTACAGGTTACGCATGCATTATATATCCTTTTTGTTTATTATTATTTTATAAATTAAAATCATTGTACGCATCTATGTATTTTTAGCTATTTTAAATTTCATTATAGCTGCCCATAATGGACTGGCATCCAATCAAGGCTGTATTCTAGTCTCATGTCCTATCCTGCCTGGATATCGTTGGAGGACGAATGGATGGACAGATGAATGCATTATTAGAGTTGGTCTCTAGTAATAGACTACATTGGCTTGTGCCCTGTCCTTCCGGGGATAAACTCCAGGCTTACCATTCCCATGCACTGGATAAGAAGAATGGGGGCAAGCACAAGCACAGTTTATTGGGGAGCGTGAAATGTGTTTTAAGTATAAAAACCACTGTTTAAAACATTAAAAGCATTTAACAGCAAATAATTACTTTTTCAATTTCATAACAATTCAACAATTTCAACAATTTCATAACAGTCATGCTTGTCACAGTAAGCAAATAAACAATTTATGGATTAAATGAGGTTTTGTACATTGTATGTAAACTCACAAATCCCTTGCTTCAATAGTTTGCTCGGGAAATAGAATTTTAGTCTGTAAAACTTCCTCTGCTTGTTTCCCAAATGTGATTTAATGTCTGAAAGTGTTATTCAACTCTAAACAGATAACTGGGACAAGATTTGTGTGGTGATTTCTGACCAGAAAGCATTCAAAGCCGGAGGTAAGGCAGGCGTAACGCCACATTGTATAGTTATGACCTCAGTGCCAAGAGCGGATGTAAAATATATTACACATTTCAAAGTGAAATCGTGGTTTAAAAAGGGGATAGGAGTATGTGACATGTACATATTTCATACGATATTTTGATAGACTACCCTCCAAAGTCACACATACGGGAAATAATCTTGCTTACTCTGCCGAAGAAAAAGCCAGCCGTTTGTGAGAAGGCGGCTATGTACTTCAGGAAACTCTCAGGAGGACCATCTTGCAAGAATGTCTCAGCACAGCTATGCATGATATCAGAAATAGGACCGATAATATTGGATTACAAATGATGTCGCCATCGTTCCATGCAAACCCAGGTCTGGATGTAACCTATGAGCTGAGGGACAGAACTCCAATTAGGAGGGGAGGGACAGAGAAAAATGTATGTTGCACAACTACTGATGGTACTGACAAGAGCACAGTACAGACCAAAACTTTACCATTCACGGGAAGGAAACGTTTCAGTGGTAAACAAAGGGAAATCAAGTGTTTGATGAAGTTTGACTGATAACTGTACGGTCCCCCTTAAATCCATGGCAATAAGGCTAGGGATCAGAATGGGCGGTGTCTCTGAAATAAGCTGTCGGTATCTCAGAAAAGATAGAGCTGAATTACACTGTCCATCTCTGTTCTGAAACAGCCACCTTACCTAGGCTTTTGACGACCTATGATGCCCTGAACGGATGCTACCAGTGGGGTACTTGTCCTCATCAGAACCATCACCCATACGGATTAACAGTCTTTCTTACTGCTTTACCGTAGCCGTTATTTGCATACCAAGCATTATTTATAATCGAAATCTTCGTGGACGGTATTGTGTTGCTGAAAAACACGTACCGTTATTGCCGCGGCTGTGCGGGAACTTTACGAGGGGCAGGTACTGAAAGGTAAAAAAAAGGTGGCCTTCAGAGGTGTCACTCAAGATCATGTGCTCCGTAGCTGGGATCGATTAAGCCGAAAAACTTAAATTATCAATGCGATTAGGCAAACAAGTGGGGGGGGTAAGGAGACAAGCAAGTGTAGGGGGGCGGGGGGGAAGGAGAGACAAACAAGAGTCGGGGGGGGTGCTGCTTCACTTTTGGTGGTTCGGCCAAAAAGGACCGGTGACTTTGGGCACACCCAGCCTCCCCCATGATCAAGACCACTACTGAGTTAAAATGCATGTATATCAAATGATTTTTGGAGTATACCAGCCTTCTCATAACATCAAAGTGTAAGAATCCGTACAAATTTGTCGTCAGTGCTTTGAATTCCACTCATCATTCAGAAGCTGTCATGCTGAAGTGGTGCAGTTAAATCCAGAAAGTTGAAATAAATTCACCAAGCAGTCTCTTTCTGAGAGCAACCTCCTTTCATGATTGTTTTTTTTTTTTTTTTTTTTTCAATGTCATCCCAGCCAGAGGGTGCAGGATTCTAAGCCACTTCTTGAGCTGCATTTGTGGTACTATGTTGTAGATTCATGGGCATCACAGGGGAGGGTAAAATACTCAGTGTTTGCTAGCACTGTGAGTAGACTAAGGACTTAAAGGACATAAATCAACTTCTGACAATAAGAGTAAAAGTCATGAGCCAAGGGCCAAGCTCTGGCCTCCATCCAGAGCTCACCTTTTTTGTTTTGTAAATGTTTTTTTGCAGCTCTGCATTGCATACAAAGTGCAGTTTTAATCTCCACGTAAGCATAGCAAAAGTGATGGAATCAGTCTTGCGTGTCCATCCATCTCCTAACTGTTTATACTGTTCAGGATCACTGGTGAACCGGGACCCAGTCTCAGGCAACCTAGGGCAGGGTACGTCCTGGATAGGATCCCAGTTCATCGCAGGGTACACACACACTCATAGTAGGCAAATTACAGGAAACAAATAGCCCGCATGTCTTTGGAGTGCAGGAGGAAATCGGAGTTCATGGATGAAACCTGCGCAATATGGGGACAACATGCTAACTCTACACAGAGTGGAGTTTTGAAGACACACCCTATAGATGTGAAGTAAGAGTTTACCCATCCATCCATCCATCCATCCATTAATCCATCATTTTGGCAAGATAAGGATCAGGAAACCTATCAGGTTTATATGATTCTATCAAACCGCCCCTGAACATAATCAAAAGACCATACAGAGGACTCATGATGGCAGTAAGATATTACCTAGATCAAGTTGTGCCACATGAGAACCAGCAGGAGAGAGATCACAGACTTACCTCATGGAGCTGAAGACCTTCCCTGTGTCTGTCAAAGAATGATCAATTTATACAACTTACAGCTGCATGAGAGGTTCTGCAGAAATGTGGACTTTGTGAGAGGTTTCCAAAAAAGACCTAAAGAAAAAAAAACTCGAAGAGTTTCACGCTGAGGCTTTGATTGAGTAATGCAGAATGACAAAGGATGGATTCTGAATCTGTGCAGAAAAAAAAAAAATAAAATTCTGCAATCTTATGAAAGCAAGTGAAATTTACAGAGCACTGAAAATGGAAGTGTGGTTTACCTTTAAACATAACGTTCCACAGCGCACTGGAGTGAAAAATCAGTGTCCTGGCTAAATAAAAACACATGTCCTGGGGTGACCCAGTCAGAGCCTTGACCACAAACCAATTGAAAATTTGTGAAGTTACTTGAAGAGATCAATCTACCAAAATGTGGCCGAGTTTGAGGAGTTCTGTAAAAGAACCAACACTGTAGATTATATCCAGGACAAATACAAACATAAGCTGCAAAAAACAATATAAGTGAAAATCTTGATCACATGGTTAGGAAAACAGCAATCCCAGAATCAGATGCATGCAGATAATCATTCAAAAATGTTGGTTAAAAAAATGGTTTAGTTGAAATTAATGTAAAAGCCAGAAATAACAGCAAAAATTATGACATGATGGATATATTGCAAATCATATTAAAGCACAAAACATTTGAAATAGCACTTTATGGAAACCTGCTTTCATAATTACTCAAATCATTAAATAAAAATTGCTCAACACCATTGTTCAAATGCATCTAATGGAAATGTTCATTTCTTTGTTACAAAAATATTTCTGAGTCTAGTAATGTGCTTGGAATCTACAAGTATAAATTATATACATTTTGGACCAAAACCAAAATAATGGCCAATAGTTTAAAAAATGCTAATTCACACGTTCCCCGCAGAATATGTGTAGAAGTGTAATGTAAATCACACAGAAAGAAGGGATGAAAAGATTTTTGCTTTAAAAGGAAAATAAAAATTGCAATGCATACTTCAGTGTGATTTAATTACAAATTGTTGACGGCTCCATTCATGTTAATTGACTGCATAAATTAACATTCGCTTTTGGATAAGATATTGTCAAAATTATTTTTTCCAGGAAAAAAAATAGTAGCACTTAAAACGAAAAATGTCGAATCCTTTCAGACACTTAAGGTTCTGCCGCTGGAAATGAAGAATCCATTGAGAATCGGAACCATTCCAATTTGACACCAGCACTCAGAGACTTCATTTCTGGAACATTCATTGCCTTTTGGGGTATCTTGCGTAGACAGTCGCTTTGCGGTTCACTAAAAAAAGACATATGGGGATGAGAGAAGGCGTGCTCCCCCTTCCTGCACTCAGGAAGGCCCCCTGTCAACATTAAGAGGAAAGAAGAAAGTGATTTGCAACCAAAAAAGTTCAAATCAGCATGCCTTAAAAGCAGAAAGTTCAAAATGTAAGTCATTACTCGAGGTTATGTAAAAGATAAGAGACTGGATTTAGAGCCAAAAAGTTCACATTGTAGGAGAGGAACTGGCATTGTACCCTTGAGCATCATACTTTCTCTGAATACCTTCAATAAATCTTTACTTGCTTATGAGACATCTTATTCATGGAAATTCACATGGTAGCTATACAATGAACCATTATGGTCCAATGACAAAGCACGGCACAACATAACATCAGTAACGTTGTTGTTAATCAGACGGGACAAGAAAATTAGTGTGCTAATGGCCGTAATGTGTCGTAGATGCATTAATAGGAGAACAACGGTGCAAGAAATAAACAATGGAGAAGATAATGAGTCCAAATCAATTCCTAACAGTACATTAACTGCTGACTGTCTAGAGCTGAGCTGAGGTGTAATCAAGTTCCGGGGCAAAGGCCCAAAGAAAGGAATTAAATCTTCGGCTGGAACAATATCATGCCTACCAAACTGTTATTTATTTATTTTTTCCCTATTGATACTGAAGGAGGGTTAAGAGGAATTTGACATGTAAACTTAAAAAATCCATCTGGGCATAAAACTGTTGTACACATAAACTTGTGAATATATTTAGTTATAATGCACTCTGCATCTCATTCTATAATTGAAAACAAAGATCAATACGTCATCATACTGCAGCAGTGAGGCAGATGTCAGTTGCTTAAGAAGTCATAATTAAATATATGATAAAGGATAAATTATGAAAGCAAAGGTGTTTGTTTGCTTGTGTGTTTTGACAAGTGCCACAAAATTCAGAGTTGATGTTTCTCAACTGTGAAATAAAATCAATTTTAAACTCTATATCAACACATACATTAAAGGTGGTCATACCATGCCGATAAAATCAAAGCAGCAGTAGTTTGAAGCAATTGAGCAAGAAACACTGGAAATACAAGCTGTGTTTTGTGATACAGAGATACCCACACGCATGTAATCTACACGTGTTTGCAGTTGACCCTAATATATGTATGTAGTAAGCCAGGTAGCTATGAAGACCATCTATGCAGGATACTTGTGCTATAAGTAGGCTTCAATAAATTAAATAAATTACATTCTGACATACTATATGAGATGTATACCCCCAAACAGAAATGTAAGGCCTTGAAGAACGAATGTATAGCTTTTCCAGGAAAGTAATAACAAAGCCATTAATAAACAAACTACAACAACAATCGTTATTTAAGGACAAACACAAGCGTATGGCAGAGAGTGAACAGTACTGAATTTTAAGGTGACGACTTGCTTATGACTGCAAATACTGGTCTAATTTAGAGAAATGCAGCAAGAAAAAATGTTTTAATTAGCAAGTGGCTTAAATTATTCTGTGGATATGAGGCTTAAGTAAAGTTTTTTTAATGTCTAGCTAGCTAATTAATGTCAGTTAATTTAGTGTTCCAGTTTCCCAAGCGGTAATTATATTCCTTTCTGAATCAGTGCCTAGATGTCATCTAGTAGAGAAAATTAGGCTTATTTTGTGCGTCTGAGTAAAGTTTCTGCAATAAATTACATTATGCTCAAATAAAAAGGGAGACCATCAAAGATATAAATGACAACCAACCTGACTGAAATGTTAAATGTTAAACAAAGAGTGATGTAAGGAAATGCGGGTAATTGGGACATTTAAAAAAATACACTTCTAGAATACAATGACAATATATGAAGAGAGACTAGATCAGGTCTATTAAGGTTTGAAAATCAATTTTTTAAAAGATTTTTAAAAGATGCACTATTACTGTGTCTGTCTGTTTGAAGGATTAGCAGAGTCTTAAAAACGAAACAAAAAAAATTACAAGAGGAAAACAATGCAAAATGAGAAATGGATTATTTATGGTAAAGCTTGTTTAACAAATTCTTACTGACACCAGTACACTAAAACAGGAACTGAATAAGAGGCAGTTAATACTATGGTAGAGAATGAAATCATGGCGATAATTACACAATAAGTAGCACATTAATAATCAACGTGTATCATTCATTCACAGCTGACGAAGTGCTTCAGTAGCACGGGTTGGGGGATATCTGCTATGTGTTAGTGGAGTTTGCGTGTACTCCTGTGTTGCTAATATTTCGTGCAGTTAGATGAACTGGTGCCTACCATGTGAGTATGTGCCCCATGATTTTTGGGAGTCCCATTCAGGTTGTACCCCAGCCCCGTGCCCTGTGATGGACTGGCATCCCATCCAGGGTGTACCCCAGCCCCGTTCCCTGTGATGGACTGGCATCCCATCCAGGGTGTACCCCAGCCTCGTGCCCTGTGATGAACTGGTATCCCATCCAGGGTGTACCCCAGCCTCATGCCCTGTGATGGACTGGCATCCCATCCAGGGTGTACCCCTGCCTTGTGCCCTGTGATGGACTGGCATCCAATCCAGGGTGTACCCCTGCCTTGTGCCCTGTGATGGACTGGCATCTCATCCAGGGTGTACCCCAGCCTCATGTCCTGTGATGAACTGGTATCCCATCCAGGGTGTACCCCAGCCTCATGCCCTGTGATGGACTGAGATCCCATCCAGGGTGTACCCCAGCCCCGTGCCCTGTGATGGACTGGCATCCCATCCAGGGTGTACCTCGGCCTGGTGCCCTGTGATGGACTGGCATCCCATCCAGGGTGTACACCAGCCTTCTACCCTGTGATGGACTGGAATCTCATCCAGGGTGTACCCCAGCCTCGTGTCCTGTGATGAACTGGTATCCCATCCAGGGTGTACTCCAGCCTTCTACCCTGTGATGGACTGGCATCCCATCCAGGGTGTACCCCAGCCTTGTGCCCTGTGATGGACTGGCATCCCATCCAG
>JAACJT020022950.1:7066-21316 GCA_009936485.2 Gymnarchus niloticus | reverse complement strand
CATCACACCTGCGGTAACTGCTGAGATTGTCTGCCTTCACCAGAATGCCTTGCTTGCTCACCTTGGCACTGCAGCCCCTGCCTGCGAAGACCCCAAAGCAGGGAGCCACAATGGTCACAGAAGGTGGGAAACTTGCATCTGTGAATGCTAAACTTGTGTGGCGTGTTGACACTGAACCCCTGGGAGCCGACCTTTGGGGGGCAGTAGAGATGTAGTTCATTGGTACTGTACAAACTTTTCTTAAAACGATTCATGTTGCCAGTCATCCCAAATCAAAATCCCCAGTTTACTGTGTACTGCTAAACCAATACTCTTAGGGTTCTATCACCATAGTAGCATAGAATCTGATAATTCCCTACATTACAGTTCACCTGGTGCTCCAAGCAACATCAGAACTTAGGTCACTACACTGCTCATTAGAATGTAAACTTGGCTGCATTTTTTTCTGAGTTAGAAATATTTGAGCATAATTAAATCTGAGATTCTACTTCAACACGTCGTGATATCGTATAATCCAGCTCTACACCCCAAAGTTTTTCCAGTGTCTGCAGCGCCCTTCAGTGGCGATGCTAACGTGCATTACTTCCTCGGGCGTGTCCTCCTGCCTTTTCAGCCCTTCACACTTGATGATAATGAGCTCGTGGCATCGTTTGTGTACCGCAGAGGTGCAGACTGGATCAGAAACATGGTTAGTCTGCAGCAGTGAGGTCACAGGTCACCTCACTGTGCCAAAACGTGTGTTTATTTTTATTTACAATGTAAATAAGAGGGACGTGGGCAGACTGACACTGACCTTGGCACTGATACTCCTGTTTCCCTAACACCCCCCTACCAAGAGAGACCAACAGGCTATGTTAGAACATTTCCAAGATCACATTAACTGTTAGCAATTGACTTGTTTACCTGATTCCCTGCAGCATAAATGCATGCACACTTCCAACTTCTCAACACTGTATCAGGCCCTTACCAGATGAACTCCCGGCAGTGCCGGGCCCTTACCAGATGAAGTCCTGGCAATAAGACCAGTAGGTGGGCTGCCGTAGGTAGGTGGCAATAAACTCGTGTCCATTCACCTGGTGGACCTGCCTGTGTATCGCACCCTGGCGTTTCTGTGGATGCACCCGCTCCCTGAAACACCCACTCAGTGCTCTCATTGAATGTCGGAGCTTTAAAGAGAAAGAGAGTGACATGTGCAGCTAGAAACAAACTTAGGAAGGCGGGGACAGTGGAACTCCTGCTACTCTCCATCTGTCTCCTTGCAGGCTGTGCATACGAAAGAGCCAGGGTCAGATTTTACGCTGCGAAGATCTACCGAGAAACACGCCTTCACATCAGTCCACTGCAGACCTACCGAGAAACACGCCTTCACATCAGTCCACTGCAGACCTACCGAGAAACACGCCTTCACATCAGTCCAATGCAGGTATGGAGCAGGTGATCCTTGGTAGCATCTCTCCTCTCACTGTTTTCATTCCCCTTCATCCCGGGTCAAACCCTAAAGTCCATAATAGGTGGGTAAAGGAGCCTCGACTACAGGTAGCATCGGGAATTCGTCCTTAACCCCATCGAGCTCAGGTGACAGAGGCAGCAACCTTTATTGCATCGTACTACGGTTACTAGGCAACATGCACTCCGGTGTAGGATACAGGTGACCTTACAGTGGGCCTGGCGTTGTCGAGTTAAAGTACATAGAGTGATTACTTGTAAATCACAGATGATATCATAAGAGGTGAAAGCTCGCTGTCAGTCAGGATTTGCTCTAATGCTGCCAAAGCCAAAGATTATTTCTCCACAGCCGGCACTTAATTCGGTTAACTTCTGCACCTACCGGGAAAGGGCAGAGACATACCCAGTCTTCAAAGTGCCTGCTGCCGTTCTGCATCAGCTCCTCGAACTGTATGGTGTAGTTCGCAACAAAGTCGTCGTAGCCAGCTGGGGTATAGTGAAACAACTAAAGCTCAATCTTCCTCCCATCTTGCACCTCCATGATGAACTCGTGGTTCCATGCAGGACTGTTGGTCTTCTGCTTTGTAGCACTCTGGCCCACCTGAGAATCATCCATGTTCAGAGCGATATAGGGGTCCAACAGAAGAGTCTTCGGTCCAACGGCATGCTGCACGGACCACGCGGTTGGTTTAAGGTCTACAGCCTCGCAAATATTCATTTTCAACAAGCCGTTAAAAAGCACCATGATGGTGAATAATCTTTAAAGCAGAACTGTTGTTTTGAATTACCAGATACAAGCTGATGCTCGTCACATACAACACACACGTTAGAAGTGACATTTCACCGAAAATGATTCTCCTAGATGACAGGATAATGCAGAACTGGCTTGATGCGTCCTAACTGTAGTATTTGCAACCCCCACTAAAGTATAAATGGGATTCTTTACAAGAAGCAGCGGGCAGAAGCCCTCCCTACGAGCAGGATGTGAAGCAGCCTGCCGATGCGGTCTTGATCTTGTCTTGTTTTCGTGATGAAAAATCAAACATTTGTGACCTGGGCTAGTGATACACCATCTCTTGAGCAAGAGGCATAAAAAAAAAAAAAAAAAACAGAACAATCCTGAGATGCAGGTTAAAAAGCAGCCGGTCCTCCACCAAAGTCCATTAAGGAAACTACACCGAAGCTGGATCTCACCAATCTCAGTGTTGCATTAGGTGGAGGTGGAAGCCTGAGCAGCTTCAGCCCATGGAGGTGGAAGCCTGAGCAGCTTCAGCCCATGGAGGTGGAAGCCTGAGCAGCTTCAGCCCATGGAGGTGGAAGCATGATCAGATTCGGCCATGGAGGTGGAAGCCTGAGCAGCTTCCGGCCATGGAGGTGGAAGCATGATCAGATTCGGCCATGGAGGTGGAAGCCTGATCAGCTTCAGCCTATGCAGTGCGTTTGGGGCCCTTCTCCTCTCAGCTGGCTGCAGACAGCCTGGAGGTGAGTTCCATCACATCTGAACAGGCTTCTTCCATGATGCTGCTGTCATTTTCTCATAGCCAACCTGTTCTTTTCCTTGCTCCGTTCGTGCCTGTAGCAGCTGTTCAGGAAATGATCAAAACACGTCCATTTCTAGCCAATCTGGTCAGCATCTCCTCTTTGCTAGATAGGGGGAGTGCGGTACGACCAGGCAGGACGATGCTGCGGGGGAATGGACAAGAGCACAGTTGGTACTGAGGACTGCCAGAGAGAAGTATTGCGAAAACCTATTTCAAGCAAGATTTAATTTCCACTTAATGAAAGCACCGATTTGTGCTTTGTAGTAGATTTTTTCCCTCAGATTAAAACATCTTCATACAGTTAAAATCATGACAATTGTGCGCATCAAATATTGATCTCAAGGGCTTTATATTGGAACCGGGGATACTTTAGTAGTCCTTACAATAACATGCAAATGTTCTTTCACGTTTATAAAACATAAAAGCGGATGGCATTTTCAGGGCAAATGATAATGGCCAGAACATCCTAATCTATGAGGCATACACCTTGAATAGAGCAGATGACGCGCAGCGTGGGAGAAGAGCGCTGTCTGTGGGGCGGACGATTTCCTGCATCACAGTGACATCGTGCGGTAGGAATGAAATTGTTTACAAACATCTCAGGTACACAGCACTCACAGATTGTGGTATACAAATATGCCTCAATATTAAAGTGAATAGGGACTCGATGAAATGCCTATTGTAAATCGAATGGTCTATTCATCTACAGCTTGGATGAACAACACTCCTGCTCAGGAAAGAGTGCATTCATTTGTTGAATATCAGGGGAACAGAAAAAATTACCCTCAATCTGGTAACCCATCATCGGTTGCGGCGGGTTAAAATGAGCACGTATATTCAAATTTAATCCACTTACCATCCATGGTCAAAACAAATTGGGGGGGGGGGAAGTGTAAAATAAACTGACATGGTATATTTAACAATAGACTGGATTCTAATTGATGTAGTTACTGTTAGATTAAGTGTCACACCAATCAAATGAGATTACACTGATATTCAGAATTTCCAGTGCAAGAATGGCCCGTTTGTTTTTTCCTTGAAGCTCTTTGTGATATGATGGCCGTACTGTGGTAGAAACATTTTCTTTCATGAAACACGAATTAAGCAGCACGTATGTAACATCTTATTTTCGGAACATGATAATCGTAATGTTTTTGCACAAGTCTACATCTTAGCATGTAACCAATAGCTTTGCACACGCATATTACACAAGATGCTATTAGAAAGTTTAAAAATTTTAAGTGACCTCATTTGCCTTAACTTAGAAATTCCTTCAAATCACAGCTTCCCAACTAATCCAATGCACTTAAATGTTTAGCGACACTGTGGGGTACATGACAAGGCCAATTTACTGGCTTAGCGAGGTTTCCTTCCGAGTTTTGGGTACGAGGAATCGTAGCTCACACTCATAGTGCCATTTACTGCTGGTTGTGGCAGTCAGGATTAATTAACCCATTTTAGGAGTTAACGCTGGGTATGTAAAACTCAATTTGTTCTAAACCCCACTGAAGTATTTCAGTTTTGAATACAGTTATGATTCCGAGGGCATCATATTGTTTGGAAATGTAGGCTGTGGTACTGTAGTCCTGCACTCCAGCAACCACATTAATGTCACAAGACACTGTTTTCCTGCCCTCGAAATATAATCTGGATTTTGTCATCTACAATTTTTTAAATTTAAATGCCTGATTTTTGTTTGACGGTTACTGCAATAAATGACAAAATAGAGTTTGGATTTTTTTGAAAACGTAATTATTTTTTCCCCATAAATTGGTCCAATACTACAATAAGCATCTATTTTCATATAAACTGTTTTAGAAACATTTTAGGCATACCGATCCAGAGATGTTTGACAGTGGATTACATTGCATTATTAAATCATGTGACGAGAGAAGTTCACCACTGCACAAGTGTGAATGTCCTGCTGTGGTACCAAGACCCTTTCAAACCAGCAATTTTTAATATCTTAACCGAACCTGGTTTAACGCTGCTTCTCAAATACCAAACCGCCCTGAGAGGAACCAGTCTGGCCCACTGCGGCAGAACCAGTCTTCATAGAAACTGTTACTGCTTAGAGACGGAAAAATCAACATCGCTTGTGAATATTTTATTATACTTCTACAAATTTGAATATATAATTTAAATAGCTCCATTTAAAAATGCTTTTTATCACCACAGTGGGAAGATGGGTGGGGGACCGGGACAAAACAGCAGTTTCGTATATAACCCACTCCCCTTATCGTCAATTCTCCCCTCGACAGCAATAAGGAAACGCAGGCCACAGCAGCAAATCACAGCTAAAGCACTCATCTTCCTGCTTGACTGAGACCAACTTCAGCCCAACTTCTGTGTGTCACAGGCTCCTCCCAACCCCCCAGGAAGATCACATCTGGGCAGCTGCTGTCAACACATCTGGCTAATTCCTGAACTTACTGAGCCTTACCATTCAACACCTCAGATAATCCCACAAATCAGACTGAGAAGACATCTGTGACACTGTCAAGCAGCACGCTGCGACGTCCAGGTGAGCCCAGAGGATTTCACAGCACAGAAGGACTCACCTTTGGATAATGGTATCCCCACTTAATGACAGAAATAGTTTTGCAGGTGACATCCATGCAGAGCAAGAAACCTCAGTAAGGAGAATGGAGCGCAGACAATCTCCTACCAACAACAGTGAGAAGCATCCTTGACATCACAATCAGCTATGGCTTGAAACTGACAGTTTGAGAAATAAGCTAACCTGACATTAATCACTGATGCTCCCCTCAGATCAGCAAATGATAACCTGGAAGTTCAGGAGCACTCATACCGATAATGACAGGTACAGGTCAACACAAGAATTCGCTTAAAATAAGATTTTAAAAAAAAAAAGGAGTTTTTCATGGAAATAGATGTGTTTGTCTTCCTGTCTAACAGACATACACGTCGCTCGTATGTTCTATAATAAAGCCAGCAACAACGCACACTTCCTCTCAAATCACTTTCAGTAGTCGGCATACCACCGCCGGCTGCCTCCCCGATTTAAACATTCAAACTTCAGTGTTCCATTAGCTTCTGACACAGGCCAGGGAGCCAGAAGTCACGGAATACAGAGTAATCGCTCACGGCGTTGTGCTGTGGGGGACTCGCAGGCTGTCTGACCATAGTCAACAAGTGAAGCACTTCAGAAGCTTAATCTAACTTGAAATGTAGGAGCCACGTGTGCTTAGCAATGGAAACTACAGCTCCCGTTCTTCGGAATATCTAACAGTACCTACAGGCTCACGGTAGCTGACTAGAAGCACAAGTCAATGAGGATTAGCCAATGTATACTGCTTTTACCTTCTAGCAAATGCCCTTTCAAGAGACCCTCTACATTTCTCTCGGTCTCAGCCTTGATTTCGCAGACCTGTCCCACTACCCCCTGTCCCTGTGTCAGGACAATCGCCGGTAACCGGAAACCCGCACCGGAGTCTTTGGCATCACAAGGAAGGCCTGAGGACAACCACAACGACTGAATACCCAGGATGAAAACCAGCTGAGTCAGAGGGCATCGAGTGCAAACAGGTCAGAGTTCATGCAGTCGGTGGGGTAGGAGCCTCTCCAGGATGACTCCGGACATCCCCGGCAGTCACCGACTCCGGCAAAGGGACAGCCACTTCTGAGTCATCTTCATCAGGATTGGGGCCATCACAGGGTTGGCAGAAGGTGGAGAGCGCCCCCTCCAGCACTTGGCGGTACTCGCCCCTGTGGTTGATGCGGAACTGGCGCAGTACCTCCAGCAGGTGGGTGGCAGCAGTAGCGCCTCCCTCCGCGCCGAGGGACTCCTAATACGAGAGGGCACTCAGTGAGGACAGCAGGTGGCAGAGTAGCTCCTCAAAGCTACTGGCTTCTTACGCCCACTAGGACATGAATAAATTACGACGTACAACTTTTCGGTTTCACGACCAGCGGAGCTCACCGATAGGTCAGGACATTTGCTTTCCAGATGCTGGATGTCACTGCTACACTTGCATGCTAGCAAATCAGTATTATGGGCTTCGATGATGAAAGTGATGCTACCTGTCTTACGGAAGAACCTCCCCCCATGAACCTGAACCACATAAGAGGCAAGTTGACAGTGGACAGCTGTCGGGGAAACAGGCTGAAGAAGCCGAGATCTACTCACCGGGTCCTCGTCGCCGTGAGGATTCAGCCTGTTGTAGACAGCTTCGATGATACTGCGTCTGTGAGAACGCAAAGGCACATATCTGTTCACATGCCTAGGCTTAATGCGAAAGCAACAGAGAAATCTGTCTTTGGGTTTCAGTGAGCAAGTCAAAGAGCACGGAGGTCTCAAGAGAACCTACAGTAAAAGCACCCCCTACTTGCTAGCAAGGCCACCCCCTGGTGGCAGGTTGGGGATGGCCTCTGAAGACAGGACACGCATCACGTCCGCCATACTTGGGGACCCATTCTCTCCCGTCTGCATAATCTCTGTGAAGACAGACGCACACGAGAATGTGGTAGGAGCCCATCTCCTCACACATCAAAGGGCAAGGAGGAGACCTGCTCAGAATCACCTTGCACCCGCATCTCCAGGTATCTGTCCAGCTCTGCTTCTCTCCTCACAGCCTCTTCGTTCACCTTGGGACCGTTGGGGAAACACACCAGCACCACACTCATGTTGTCCCGGCTCCCCTGGACAAATTGCGGGACAGTTAATATACATACTCTGCTTTAAAGCACAAAGAGAATGTCGAGTCACATCATTAACTTGAGTGTTCCACCAACTCTACAGAATATTTAAATCCGTTTCTAAAAAAATTTTCATAAAGTAAAACGAGCAGCAAGCACTACCTTGTGCAGGCAGGTGTCCAACAACATGCTGCACACTTTTTCAAGATCGTCCCACACTTCCAGGCGCGAGTGGACAAACTGGCACAGATCCTCATTGCTCATGACATCCCAGATACCATCGCAGGCCAGTAAGGCAAACTCGTCATCTTCTCTCTGCTCGATTTCAAACACCTCGGGTTCTGGAGACACCTGCTGCTCTGTGGGACCCAGGCCATCTGTACACTTGTAATCGAAGTCGCCGAGGGCCCGGGACACAGCTAGCGAGCCGTTCACTCGCTGGACTGTAACAGAACCTCCGGCCTTCACGATGCGCTCGGTCTCATCCGGGTCAGTGGGTTTGTGATCTCGGGTGGTGAGCCGTACCTGACCCCCTCGGCACAATACAGCCCGCGAGTCGCCGCAGTTGATGAAGTACAGATGGCGTGGTGACACTAAAAGTGCCACTGCCGTGGAGCCGCTGCGGTCCTGAGAGTCTCGCATGTCTTCGTCAATTTGTAGGAAGCCAGCATGGATACCCCTTTTAACAGCACGAGAGTCACCACTGCGGCCGGCATCGCAGAAGCCGGGACTGCCCATGATGCAGCTCAGCAGGTGCTGTGAGCAGTAGGTGGCCGAACGAGAGCCCGCATGGCCGTCGTACACGGCGAAGAAGGACCAGTCGTCCAGACCCTGAGGCAGGCCGATGATCGCTGTGTGGGCATCCTCCATCTCCACTCGCCAGCCCTGCATGCTGCTCAGACCATAGCTGAGACTGTTCCCTACTCCATGAGCATTCTGCTTCTCGGTCTTGGGCTTGTCCAGAAACGCTCCCATCTCTTAAGGCAGCCACCGAGCCTGTGGGAGGAAGAGGCATATCAGTGCTTACCATCATAATGAACAGAACAACAACAAAAAATGGGATCAGATTCACACTGGACCCACTTAAAAACATTAGCCTGAGATATGCTGCAGCCTGGATGTGCTGCCCAGTTATTATACATAATGAAAGACTGTATGGCTTCAGCACACATCCCCCATGATCCATCCTTAAACACCTGGGTGAAACCTCCAATCCATACCCAGCGTTACTGTGAACGGGGTGTCAGGAAGCCCATTTAATGAAGTACTTCAGGCCTACTTTTGAACTAGAATAATACTGGCTAAATTGAGCATGCAGGAGGATCCACACAGTGTACCTGGGTCACAGATACTCGTAAACCACTTTTCCCAGAGAGCTAGTGTCCAACCAGCCAGAAAGAGCATCAAATTACAGCCATGCTTGGGACCAAAGGTCATGTCCAGTCACACCTTAATGTGCATAAACAATAGTCATCCTTTAAGTCAGAGGTTCTCTGAAGACATGGTGCAGTACAGTGCATCAGAGCTCTATAGTGCGAACATCTGTCAGTCATATATGCGACTAAAAAATTCCGTGTCTGACCATGAAAAATGGTTGTGCCGCATGGGTGCGACTGCCTTTACCATTAGCCTGTACAAACATACACTGTTTGAAGTCATTTGCCCTTGTAACTGATTGTTACGCTTGTGAGTTGTTCATCATGCTACATTTGACTAGCGCTATTTCTCACCTTGTTCAGTTCAAACCTACACGATATGGTATGTATTGAGCTGACATATGCATGATATGACGCATAGGAATTACTTGTTCTATTGTTTAACAGATTATCACCTGGTGTTCCTGACAAGAGCCCCACACTGCTGTCAGACACAGAAAAGAGCATAACACCGGTGTAGGAATTTTAGATCCATCCAAAAAAAATTAGCACTCAGCATTCACTGCAAGCAAAAGTACTTCAGATAAATTGAATGTTCATTAGCAATCCAGGCCTTGACCATTTTTGAACAATTTATTCATGTAGGATCATGACAGAAAACCGTTTTGTAAGTTAGGATTTCTTCAAAAACTCATTTTGCTCATTTTTATGCCTTCACATAACTGTCTTACTGAAAGCAGTCTTGTTTGAGGTACAACAGGGCTCATTCTGGGCCTTCAACCTGCTAGCATTTCAATGCAAGTCAAAGGCCTGAAGTGCACCACCTGCTGGCAAATTTTACCATATCGAAAAGCTCACATCTAGATTAACACAAACTCACTTTGTTAAAGGAAACAAATTCTGTTTTCCAAGAATTGTACTACTTCCATAACAACAAATCCCCACCAAGACTTCAGGCTTCACCTCCATCCAATCTTAACAGCAAAGCTCACCTCTGAAGCCTCATACTTAAACACTAAATGCCAGTGCAAGGATGCCAAGCACCATCCACCTGACAAATACAGTTAAGATGTGTCATCATCAGGTGCATATAGAACAGCACAGGTAACTTCCCCCAGGACTGGGTTTAGCTATGCCCTTCAACTCAAACACAAGTCAGTGGTCACCAACGGGTTTCAAATACTGTTGACACCTGACAACGTAGACAACAGGGTAAGCTTTTCTGAAGAATAACAGAAGGAACCGATCAGCATTTTGACCATTTATCTTTACTGTATTTTGTGTGATCACTTAAAACTGACATCTTTATCTAAATAGGCAATCCCCCAGGGGAAATGACTTCAGTTCAACTATGGTTCGGAATCACCAATCCAGCAGCAGGTTGAATGGCTTTACTAACAATGACAAAACCCAGCACCAGCCAGCACTACAGTTCTTCTCCAAGGATGCAACATCAACAGCTCAGCAAACCACACACCTTATTGGACTGAAACCAACAGAACCATCACCTCCAACCAAGTGAAGGCATAAGCCACACTGGCAAACTGGGGGTCCATGACATCAAACAGGGGATCAATGCTTCTGCACTAGCAAAAAACAGATTTTAAAATATCCCGATTAATTTGCGGAGTTGCCATTTTCCTAAAATGCAAGACAAGGATTGACAAAACTCACTCAGTCATTTCTTTATTAATAAAACGTACCGTCAGTATTCCGGTTGCTGGAACTCCCAGCATTTAAGAAATTTTAGTGGACAATTTGATACAGCTGTCTAAAATGAAACTGGACTCTAATGCCTGAGATTAAACAAATAAGATATAGTAATAATGTTATTGGTCACTTTCACCACAGTGCCAAGTGTACCATTCCAGAAATTCCAATTTAGGATCAATAACGTTTATCAATTTAAAAAGTGATGTGACAACAAAGGCCAACTCTGACCACATCACCTCAATCCTAGCGAACGCGATTTATAACCGCAACTTGTCGGTTTCTCCATACAATTGTCAGTGAGGCCAACGGACCGATGTCTTCAGTCACATGCGGTCGTCGTACAGGCTACATATTGGCTGACACGCCTATGTAGGCGCGGACAAACACTGGGGAACATGACTCCGCATGAAAAGCTGTCAATTATTCAACTTTGACAGACGGTGGACGATAATGACGCCCACATATTAGACGGTTTACGGCGACGGCCTCTGCTTCAACGGCAGTTCATGCGCAGACCGCCGAATGACAAAACGAGCCCAGTGTCACTCGTACGACACAGCTGTACGGCGTCTGCGGCAGAGCAGCTCTGCAGGCGCAGCCGTCAGCGCACCGCTATGACCAAATCAGAGAGACCCCCACCGCACGCGGCGCGGGGAGAGGGGGGGGTTAACGGCGAAAACCGCCAAAACAAACGGCTGCTCACGCGCTAGCTGCCGTTAGCCACCACAGACGCCGGCAAAGACTGGCAATGCTACTTACGTTTTTATGAATTAAGTGAATAGCCCCAAAAGCTGTGAACCTCCAAAGTGTCAGATGTGTAAATGCGGTCTTTTGTGTGTTTTCACACATTACACACAGCAAACACAACTGAACCTGACTCGAAGGGAGCAGTAATAAACAACTCCTCGATTTTCTGAGTCATATTCCGTAACTAAACACTCGACAAGCGAACAATTTACCAATACAGTCCAACTGTATTTCCAACAGACCGAGGGTCTTTTTAAAGGAGTTAAAACGGAGATAAACACTTGTGAAGAGCAAGCCAGCCCGTCAGCTAGCTAGCTAACTGCAACTCCCGTACCTCCAGAAGGAGGACGAACCGAGTTTCGGTTTCTTGTCAACTATTGGTTTAGAGAAACGTCGAACCTTATTGGCTGCTTCAGTTGACAGTCATTTTGTCCACGTGGCTCTTGATTGATGGCAGTCTTGTTCGTGTCCTCTTTCATTCTCATCTTTGTAGTCAGTAAGCTATAGCTAATAGGGTAGACATTATTTAAATATTTGGGCTTGATTTTGATTGATTACTGTGAAACTTTTGTCCCACATAACAGAATTGTGACGATGGATATTTGTCCTAGTTTAGATATTGTTTCCAGAATTTAAACTGACCCTGAGAGCTACACTTGTGTCTGTTTCAGCAACAATTTCCCACCAAATCTCATGTTTTTTACTTTTCAGTTTATTCCTCAAAAGGTAAAACACCCAACAATAAACTGAGATATCCGATAAAGGCAGAAAAACACAGGAAAACTATTCAGAACATAAAAATGCAATATTAATTTTGAGGATCCCAAAATTGTTGTGATGTGAAATATGACATTATTTTCCTTTTCTTGTCCCTGCTGACGTTCCCATAATCAATGTGTTTAAAATCCTATGAACAAATATTCTACTGTATAATGAACAAGCATATGATTCCGCAGTAGTTTTAAGGCCACATCTGTGACACATGGAAGTTGAAGTTGCTTATCCAAATCCAGTTTTAAAGCAGATTTCAGTTTACTTATTTGGATAACATGGACACCTTAAAATATGAAATATTATTTATGACTTTTATAGAAAGGTCAGCCTAAAAAATGGCTGATGAATAATTCTCCATGAGCCATCCCTGCTGAACCAATGTAATGATGATGAAGTTGACTTCGCTTCTTTTTGACCGCTTGATAAACCTGTAATAGATTTAAAAATAAAATGCTCTTCACCCAGTCAGCACTTGGGGGCGCCCTCTACCCATTGAGTGTTTTTCCATTGCCGAGTCACTGGTATTTTTGAGAATATACTGTAAGTGTTGCTTGTTTGAAGAGAGCAGCTTTTTTTCCTCATCTTCACAATAAGTGACATACGATTTGTTTTTGTATTCAGTCTTCTGAGTAGCAGGGTGACCCTTGCAGCTTTATTTCAAAGAAACACATTGATTTTTGCGAATATCTGTGTGAATCTTTAATCTCATTTTTTGCGGGAAGTGCTGAATGATTCCTTTCGTTGTGTTTGCTGAGGTCAGCACGAGTGAGTCTCTGTTGAATTGTTGTGACTATGTTTGCTTGCCGCATGGTTAGAGGTGACTAAATTAGTGGGTTTCCTTCTTTTGACAGTGGGCTGCCATTGTTGCTGCATAGTTTGGAAAAATAGGCGTGCCTTGTGGGCTGATGTTGGTGATGTTGTGGACCTGACGTCAGCTTCTGTACAAGGCCCTCCTCTGAAACCTCCCCAACCATCCTGGCTGCAGCAGAGTTCTGTGACTTGTCGGTTTAGCACTGTCCTGGCACTGAGACCCGAGGCCGGGAGCAGAAAGGCGTTTGAAGTTCCTCTTGTGTTCACTGATATGCAGCTATTTTCAGGGTTTTGTGGTTGACATACCATCACACCATGATCACTGAGCTCTCCTTGAGCTGCCTCTGCGCAGTTCTGTTGACACTGACCCCTAATCCTTGACCCTGTCTGCAGTGCTTAAAGTATTTCCAAAATGCTGCTAAGAAGCCATGACCTATCTCCCCTATGGAGGCCTGATGCTCCAGAGCATGCTGGGAGCATTGGGGGGGTAGCAGACAGACACCTGAAGACATGTGTTCCCCCAGCATCTATCCAATGTCCTACCTCAGTCCATACACGCATCTGGCCCCACTCTCCCAGGCGTGGTGGACCAGCGTGGAATTCCCCTAAGTCATCATCACGTCCTCTCCACGAATAGGAGCTGCCCTGTAAGTAACACTTGTCAAAAACACACAGCGTGCCTTTGTGGCCCGGCCACGGCCAGCAGACCTGCTTGTTATGGCTGCTAACGGCCATATAAGGCTCCCGTACTTGGGAAGCGGCTCGGAAGCCAGACTTCCAAGCCTCTTTTTTCCTCTCTCCTGTTTTGGTTGTGGTTTCTATTTTTTTCCACATTTATGTTTTTCTTTTTTTTTAACCCAAATGTTCTTATGTAAAGTGTAATTTGCGGCCTGCTAATTTGTGATAATAGCACTTTCTCTGACTTCTACCTTAAAACAGACATTTTCTTCTGCAAGGGACCATTCTTCATGGTATGGTCATTAACAGACAGGATCGATGTTGTGAAAATGGCTAAAAAAACACAGGGATTCAGGCTCTGATCTCCCTCACATTTCTCAGTGATCTGATCTCCCTCACATTTCTCAGTGATCTGATCTCCCTCACTTCTCTCAGTGATCTGATCTCCCTCACATTTCTCAGTGATCTGATCTCCCTCACTTCTCTCAGTGATCTGATCTCCCTCA
>JAACJT020022949.1:11680-28230 GCA_009936485.2 Gymnarchus niloticus | reverse complement strand
ACACAGGGACTGCACTTAATTTCGTTGTACTCGTTACAATGACAATAAAGATATTCTGATTCTGATTCTGATTATCAGTACTTGAATAGGCCTGAGATGCATGTGTTCTTGTTGCTTCTCTGAAGTTAAATCTAAGAAGAAAGACTGAAAATGGTTGTTCTTTCAGAATCTTTCTTCTCAGTCTCCCCCTTAGGATATGTAACTATCACAAGCTGGGAAACACCGTCTCATGTGAAAGTGTCATTCATTTGGTGAGAGGGAACGAAGGGCAGTGAGTAGATCAGTAGGTAAGGAGTCTCTACCTGTATCCAGAAGGATATGGGTTTGAGTTCTGTGGCCAGCAGAGTAGTGATATCATAACATCAACATGGGGCCGTCGAGCAAGGCTGCCTAAGCCTAACTGCTCTAGAAATTCTGGAAGCTAGCTGACCGTGTGTTGTGCCCCAAAACTTATAAATCATCTCTGTGGGGAAATTGGGTAGCTTTAAAAAATCTCATCTATATATACATTTCTATGTGTGTGTGTGCATGTTTCTGTCTCAAATATGTATATACATTTGTATATGTGTGTATATTTATATATATAAAGAGTATGTATGTGTGTATAAATTCACACGTGTCTCATATGGAAGGCAAGATGGGGTATTTGAAAGCTCCCCAATTTCCCCACGGGGCTGAATTAAGTACCTCTGCTCTATTCTATTCTATGGTGGTGTTTGCTGAGGGTGGTTTCTGAGGCTGTTTGAGACACATTCATTTGTCACCTGCATTTAAACATTTGGAGGTACCGGCCCTTTAAGAGCATTACTGGACAATAGACTGACCAGCTCCTGTTACTGTTACTGACACAATGTAACGCATTTGTGGAGTTTTAAACTCATCGCTGACTTATGATGGTAACACTTACATAATACAAATGTACAAATGTATAAAAAGTACATTTTAAACCCGTATTCATGGCATGTGGGAGTGTCCATTTATAGGAGAGAACAAAAAGCCCAAGTGCTTTCAGTCACCATTTTGGCAACAGCTAAAATGATGTAAGTCCTGGAGGTCTTGCACCCTGACCCATCCTGTGTTTGGTTGTAGAAGCGGTAAGGGTCTCATCCTCAGGAACTCCGCCACCAGAGGGAAATGGACACAGTAGCTGATAGATTTTCAGGCTCCAACCGATGTTTCTCTCCGTATCTTGTAACATTTGCAGATCCACAGATCTTGCAGGGACGACCACCTGTACATGCTACAATTATACTGTAATTATATTTTGATCTTTCAGAGATATGACTGTTTCATTTACTCATTTCCATTCTTTCATTTAGTGTTGTGGAGCAGCATTTCTGTTTTGTTTCTTTGAGACTTAATTACACATTTCAGCCAGGTCCCCCCGGCGGGCCATGTCTATGTCTGAAGGTAGGTGCCCCACTTGTAATCCAGCCCACCTGCACAGGTATCAGAATGTTTACTTTTCCATATATTTTCATGTAAATGAACATTTGTGCTTGGATGGTAACACTATATTGTGGAGGGAAATGAAGCTGAGCTCCTGTTTGTGTTGGATGGTAACTCTACATTGTGGAGGGAAATGAAGCTGAGCTCCTGTGTTAGATGGTAACTCTACACTGTGGAGGGAAATGAAGCTGAGCTCCTGTCTGTGTTGGATGGTAACTCTACACTGTGGAGGGAAATGAAGCTGAGCTCCTGTCTGTGTTGGATGGTATCCCTACACTGTGGAGGGAAATGAAGCTGAGCTCCTGTCTATGTTGGATGTTAACCCTACATTGTGGAGGGAAATGAAGCTGAGCCCCTGTGTTAGATGGTAACTCTACATTGTGGAGGGAAATGAAACTGAGCTCCTGTCTGTGTTGGATGGTAAATCTACATTGTGGAGGGAAATTAAGCTGAGCTCCTGTGTTAGATGGTAACTCTACATTGTGGAGGGAATTGAAGCTGAGCTCCTGTCTGTGTTGGATGGTATCCCTACATTGTGGAGGGAAATTAAGCTGAGCTCCTGTCTGTGTTGGATGGTAAATCTACATTGTGGAGGGAAATTAAGCTGAGCTCCTGTGTTAGATGGTATCTCTACATTGTGGAGGGAATTGAAGCTGAGCTCCTGTCTGTGTTGGATGGTAACTCTACACTGTGGAGCGAAATGAAATTGAGCTCCTATCTATGTTGGATGGTAACTCTACATTGTTCAGGGAAATGAAGCTGAGCTCCTGTCTGTGTTGGATGGTAACTGTGCAATATGGAGGGAAGAGATGTTTTGAAGTACATAAACTGAAACACTTTCTTCAAGATGAAGTCGTAGTTTTACACCACCATGAACATAATTTAAACATAATCTTCATTGTCTGCCTACAACCTTTGCACTGTGTTGTTTTGCTAACCTTATCAATGTTTGTACGCTTCATATTCCATATGCGTTATTCAAACTTGAAACATAAGAGACGATTGGTGGCCAGATGAGAAATGTTGTTTTCATTGGCCTTTTTTTACAGCTGACCTATCAACTTCCATGATGACTAGCTTACACACATAGTAGCCTAAATGACCACCAGCAAAACAACGTCTAAGAATGTCTAACAGGTCTCATAGATGCTCTCCACCTACATAAAGTGAGCTATCTGGAAATAGGAGCTCGTACTGAGTTATTTTTCAGTGTCACGCCCACACCAAGCCAGTCTGCCTCAAACCTGTCATGCCCAAACTCCTCCAGTTCATCATCCACTGAGTTCTGACCAGCCATGCCTCGTTTGTCATCATCTAGCAGTTATCAGCCATGCCTTATTCAGTCTTCTACTTAACCCCAGCAGTTCAGTGGGCTCCTTGTGAGGCATTGCATTTCTTTGACCATTAGCGAGTGGGTTTTTGGGCTTGAGTATTTGATAGTTTATGGTCCTGATTTTTTGATTTCTTCTTCCACCTTCTCTTTTGGTTCTGTTTGCTGTGCTTGTGGCTCTAGCTTGGAATTGATCTACTGCCTGTGAGCATGATTATGTTTTGATGAACCTCTGGCTTTTTGAAATCCCAGCTGTTCTGGTTCTGACTACCATTAAACCATGTGATTCTACAACTGGATCCTAATGTGTTTGGGTTCATTACAATCAGTATAAAGAATTTATGTCCCAGGCATTTGATAAATTCATTTATTAACCAGTCCTGTTGTGACGAGTATATTGCTTATTTACACAAATTATTTCCATGTTTCATTCTGAAGACTACTGGTTACATGTGAGGAGAGACACGTCATGTGCTGAGTGCTAAAACGTAATCATGCCCCCATTCTCCTAACCATTCCTTGTTGATCGCCTCTCACGTCAGTGGTCCGACGATGGCTGTATATTGATGTGCCCAAAGCAAAGCGTGAATGATCCAGGTGTAAGAATTTTAAATTAATAGTACATTTTAGAATCAATGTTAGAAATTTCTAGTAGAAAGAGGCCCTCCACGGCCGTGCTTATCACCTAAAACTGCAGTAGTAAAGACACCATATAAATCACAAAGCACGTGCTTCCACAATTTCTGCACCATGAGATTCTCTTGGCCGGCTATACAGGGGTCTGGCTCAGTGCCCATGGGGCAGGCATGAGCAACACACACTGGGTTACAGAGGTGATGTAACAGCACTGTTTCTCTACACCTGGAGGGCAAGGGTGAGTGAATTCACTTCATCAATTCCTACTGTCACACAACAGGCCTGAGGAGCACACTAAAGTTTCATTTTCAATGAGGTTTATTCAAATTTTAGTCTTCACAGTTCAACAAAAGAGAAGTACATTAAAAATCCAGAGTAGTGCAGGGTTTCGGTGAGTTTGTTGACTGTGGTATTCTTCTTTATAAAAGCATCACATCTCACAGAAAAACATAATCCATCCAACAAAAAATCTGAAGTGCATGTTGGGTAAAACCACCAAGCGGGGGGGAGGGGGTGGCATCCCGTGCTGCCCCCTGACCAATGCCGCCCTGGGCAGTTGCCCGTCTCGCCCATGCCATGGCAGAACTCACTGGTCAGTATGTACTTCTGTACAGTGCCAGACTGCCTGACAAAAAAGGGTCATTTAAACAGAAACCAAATGGTAACAAAAGCTTGAGAAGGAGTGAATTTATGATCTAGGGCCAGAAAAAAGCACCAAAAAACATATCCATTCCTCTACAAGCCACTGGTTTAGTATAGCACCAGACAGAACCTGGAGCCTGGCACAAATCAGGGCACACCCCAGACGGGATGCCAGTCCATCACAGGGCACAAGACATAGAACACCCCAGATGGGATGCCAGTCCATCATGGGACACAAGACACAGAACGCCCCAGACGGGATGCCAGTCCATCACAGGGCACAAGACATAGAACACCCCAGATGGGATGCCAGTCCATCATGGGACACAAGACACAGAACGCCCCAGATGGGATGCCAGTCCATCACAGGGCACATACACACACACACACACACACAAGTCAAACAACTTTTTGCAAATGGGGAATTTACCAACAAGTTTACCATGCAAGTTTTCTTTTTGTAACAGAACAGGGAATGAGTTTCAGCAATTCTGACAAACATTACAAGCCCAATTCACTTGTAGGGGTGGATAATGGAGAATAACTAAGATGTGATTGGAGATTGCTGAACACCAGTCATTAATGGGCAGAACGGTCAGGCAAGGTCATGTTGGCTAATCATGTCCTGTAGATAGTGAGGTCCCAAACCTTAGCCTGCTTTAGAGGATATGAGCAGGGTTTTCAACTTTGTGTCAATGGACAGGGATGAGGAGAGGGGTGGCAGGAGGATGTACAGGGAGGCTGAAAAATGAGGAGGACAGCTGAAGGGGTCAGGAAGCTCATCCAGGACGGTCATCACAGGCCATCTTAAACTGAACTCATTACGTTCTGCACCTTTTCATTTTCTTTTTCCAGAAGATCCCTTTCCAATAAAAACACCCATTCTGTCAGAAAAGCAGTCAGCAGTTTCATACTTGAAACGGCTTGGAGAGGTGAATTCCACCTCTTTTTATGAATGTGGCACCAGCAACAATTTGTCAAGTTTAATATAGCCTTGGTACGTGTCACACACTGGAGCACCATGTGTGTGATGTCACTTTGTGCTTTAAGAGCATTCAGTGGAAAGAATTCAAAGATCGAAACTGAATTAAAGATGCTTTAACAAGACCTTGTTGATAATTAAATCTTAAATTAGCACTTCCCATGAGGAACTGAAATCAATCAGCAATTCAAGGCAAGAAACTGGAATGTTACTGAATCAGTACATTTTCATGGGGCTAAAACACAACACACACACATACATAACACACACACACATACACACACAGATACTATATATGCTGCAAACCGTATATTCCGTGCATAAACACTGTGCCAACAACACAGCTCTCTAATGAGAAGATCGGCCTGTGCGTGAAGGTTCTCCTGAGCGGGACCAGCTCTCTGTTGAGAAGATTGGCCTGTGCTTGAAGGTTCTCCTGAGTGGGACCAGCTCTCTGGTGACTTTTCAGACTACAGCGCTCATCTGCTCTGTCTTCCCTGATAAATCTCACAATACCTCACATAAGCACCAGATCACTTCTGAAGATGGCGTGAGCCATGCAGAGTCTGAGGTGCGAAGAGTGTTCACGAACGGTGACAGTGCTGTTCTTTAGGCCTCAAAACCACATCAAAACAGAATCTTGGAGACCGGATGTCAGTGACAACTCATCATACAGTCAAGGTGTTTTTGGGACAATGTTAAGTGGAATATATGAGGTTAAAGTCTGGGTAACATTTGATAAAACCGCAATTCATCTCTGTATGCGTATATATGAATGTGTAAGAATATTTAACAATAAAGCAGAGAACTCCTAAAATACTCCTTAGGTGTGTTTTATCCAAAACTGCAGTGAAGCCCGTTAATAGTAATAATAATGATTTTCAGTTCTTTCACGCTTGAAAAATGACAACATTACATGACATTTTATGTACAGTTTGTGTTAAAAATGGAATAAAATTACCCACATATTGACACACTCATGCGCACACCAACACACACACACATACACACACACACACACACACACACACCTTCATTTATAGTGGGGAGGCATTATTTATGACAGAAATAAAAGAGAGAAGAAAAACAGAACTGTGGAAGTGCATGATCCAAGATGTACGATTGGCATCAGAAAGCCCTCCTTTAATCTCTGAGTCATAAATTATCATATGAGGCTTGGACTTCAAGCTAAAGACAAATTTTAACTGTGCTAGAATCTCTATTCAAATAAATGCACTATTTACATCCGATATGATTTTAAACATGGAATACTGTAGGAAAACTGTGTAACCTTAAAATACCAAAATATGCTTGACTTTATTCATACATGAGGTTCAAATTCAGGTTAAAGTCTATTGTCACAGAAACGTGCTTTTTCATGCCTCTTTCAGACTGACAGTTAATATCAATATTAACGAGGAAAAACAACAAGAAGCATCAGACAATACTTCCATACCAAAAAGTAATTAGCAGAGAGAATAAATAAAAACAAACAACACCGAACGATAAATAACACAAAAGAAATCAAAGCAAACGAGTGGTGATGGACGAGCAGCTGTTAAATCCACAGCGTTCTCACGTTTTATAATTAGCAGCTGTTGAGTAGCCTGAGGTTTAGGCTTCTTCGTGAAGCCAGCACGCCGTCTGCCAGGAGGGCGTGAGGGAGGAAAGGGGCAGTGCAGGGTTTCCAGAGACCAGTCAGAGGCAGCGTGTGGTGTAAACATCCTGTAGTCGAGACACATATGTCCCAGGGATGCCCTCAGCAGCCCTCACCAACCTCCCAGAGCTCAGCAGCCCAGTGTCCAAACCACAATGTCATGTGTCCAGTCAGGGCGGCCTCCACCGCGCCGCTGTAGAAGCTGGTGAGAGCTGCTGGAAACATCTGGACCTCCGTCGGGCATTTGAGGAAGTACTGTGCGGTCTTCGTGATGGATGGAATTTAGTGATTGACGGGGAGGGTGCGGCAGATTTAATATCCCACCCAAAAGAACAAAATAAGAGTAATTAAAAATGTTACTTAAAAAAATAAACTCTTCAAATCTGAATTATTTGAGACTTACACACTTCTTAATGTGATAAAACATACAGCAAGAACAGCTGTGTTTTCTGTCTTTCTGCAGAATGTAATTAATTGATATAAAAATGCCCATCAACAGTACAGCCTAGGCTGACAAACTGTTGACAAAATCTTGAAATCTTCCATGTGTTTTTCCTAGAGTTTGTCATTTATGATACATTACTAAATGAGAAGAGGCTTGTAAAACCAAACAGCAATGCATAATGGAAGGCTGATCATCATACCACCGTGCCCTGCAGAGCAGAATACAGAAATGTGTGCCTGCTTTCTCTTACAGCCCTGGCAGCGTAATTACAAAACAACTATCATGAAATGACAATGAATGGAGACCATCTTCTAAGCATATGAAAATGTGAGCTTGGTTTATTGCTTACAGATGTCTTGGACAGCTTTGAGAGGATGATTAAATTTAATTGACTAAACAGGAAGTGATTCTGTCAGCAATCTTAAATTAAATCCTTAGTTGAAACTTTTTTCAGGATCCTTGCAGTTGGTAGCCTTTCCAGAACTGTGTCATGTTGACCCAGGTATTTTACCCACATACATCTTTCCTGAGGCTAAGGACCAGCCTAAGCCAAGCCCCTGAATATCTTAACAATGGCAAAGACCCTATTAGCCTTTGGATGCTCTCTACATATAAACACTAAATGTTAACAATAGAGAGCATTATAAGTATTAGTGAAGAGACCCCCCCGTCCCACATGTTGTAGTAAAATCCACCCATACCCCCCCTCGATATGGCTTCACCACCCCTGCACTCCTCCGACCGACCCGCTGAAATAATTGAGACCGCCACTGCATGAGACACATCAGACTTGAGGGGTGACCTGAGCAGGAAGAGGGCGTGGCTAATTCTGAAGCCAAATGCCCACCGTGAATCAAATCAGTCAGGTCGCTCATTCATCCCGGCTGAGTCTTTACCATCTGTGGAGGGACATCAAGAGTTTTAATGCCCTCATCATATGAGTCCTACAACAATCTATAAGTGTTCGTAACATTAAAAACAGTCATTAGTTCACAGAACCGTGACCAGTACTGTGTGTGACCAAGGTCTGGGCCAGAGTACCTGTGTGACCGTCAGTACTTATAGACAATGACAACGAGTCATGCCTCAGAGCAGCCTACGCCAGCCTCGTCATCAGTCACCATGGAGTCCAAGATGCTTTTCCTATGTTGCCGTGCACAGCCCTGCTTGGTGTGCTGCTTTCCTCCTAATTGTTTTATTGAAGTAATTATTCTAATTAAAATTTATTCTAAACTCTGTTGGACCTCGGCATCCTGAGCTGCGCACTCCTGACCATAATCAATGTTATTGCCAATTATATGTTTTTAATGCAAGATAGCAAAGAGCTCCCAGAAGAAAGCAGGCCAATTTGCCACCTAAAAACTGATTTGAAACTACGGGCAACATGGGATAAGGAGCAAAAATTAAACATTTATGGGCAAAAATAAGCTCAGTAGTAGATGACACAGGTTCCTCTCTTAAGCTGTCGAGAAGAGTGAGGAAGAACTCGAGGAACGGGACAGCGTGCAGCAGCTGAAAACACGAGCAAAGCAGAATACAGCTAGCTTCAGTGCTCATGCAGGGGGGGACAGACTGGGAGAATTCTGAAGCTGTTGCGAAAGAGCGACCAGAATGAGTTGGCATGTGTTGAAGGTACACATGGGTAGGCACTTATGACATAAACGGGACGCATCACAGAGGCCCCGGGGAAGTGCTCAAGGGCCCAGCTGGGAAACACAGAGAGAACGAGACATTCTAAGAACACCTCACGAGTGCTAGTGACACCTCACTGCTCTTCTAAAATGCACATTATCAGCTCCGGGGCCTTCTTTAGGTGATGACCACTTTCTCTATGCACAACTTATCACGTTCTGCCTGAACTTTTTATCACCTTGTCAGTGGTAATTTTTAGCTGTTATGACTTTAATAATTTCAGTGCCTGTTACGTGCCAAAACTGCTCCCTACGCTATAATTAATGCATGTTATTAATAGATATACTCCAAGCAAAGGAGAAACGTGGAATTGCCTTTTCATCTTATCAGGTACATTATCAAATACACCTTGTCACATGCAGCTGGATGATGGGCATTGGTGAGTATTGCATGGGGTAATGTGTAAATTACAAGATGAATTTCCCCTCAGAGATTAATATAGTCTGCCTGTTTGTCTGTCTGTACAGCCTGCAAAAAGCAGCCTTATTTAGGGAGTTTAATAAATGAGACGTATCCCTCCTCACTCTCCTTCTGTACGATAAAGTCAAAAATGATGGAAGATTTCATTTCTTAGCTATCTGTTTTCAGCATCTACTGGTCCCTCTATATTACGGTTACCCAGAGGCTGGGACTGCTGCATGTTAGGGGGGCCACACATTTGACATTTCAGAGATATTTACATCAGCACTGGCATACCGAGATGGGTGTCTGTGTCTATAATAAGAAGAATTAATGCTTGATTTTAAGCTTCTTTTAGAGTTCGATATTCTTATCCTGGCCAACTGGCATTTCAACACCATGTCATACTTATTCTCAAACATATTTATTTTCCCTTCAGTGGTTTTTACAATAAATTGGTGCATTTTAGTTTTAGCATCAGATTGCAGCATGTCAATCATTTGTATGTTTTGTGTTTTTATTGTAGGGCCCCTCAGAGTTTGAAAATAGTTATGCTAAATAAATAAAGCAGCCTGGAAAAAAAACACGTCAGCCCAGAAAGGCTCAGAGGCTGGGATGCAAGGGCAGATAGGATGGATTAACGAAAGGGCAAATGGAAGAGAGGACACAGTGACTCTGCCCTCAACACAAGACAAACTAGATAAAGACTGGGAGACCGGGGAACAAAGCAACTACAGGGAACAAGGAACAAGGAGCTTGGACAAGGCATGAGACTGAGGGTTAAGAACCACACAACAGGGAACAAGGGTGAGATGCTGACATATAGGGGAGAACACAGGGGACACACAGGAGGGTACTTACGGTAATTAGGACGGGTAACGCGATGGGTAAACACGAAACCCTGGTCAGGACTGGGTGGATTGGGAATGCGGACCCCCGACACTGATGCCATATGAAATACTGTATGACACAGTTTACAATGATTAAAGCACTTCACACTTCTTGTGTGGAATTGGGGGTGGGCGTGGCATCCGTATTAACATCATCATCAGCCCAAGACCTTGTGAAAGGTCGTCAGCCTGAGCGTATAAAACAGAATGATGTGCTGCTTCAGCAAGACAGTTCATTTCAATTTTATTTATGTAGGACCTTTAGAAGTAAACAAGACAGTACAGTCAAGTCAAAAACATCATCGTGAACATTAACGCAAGCTACAAATCCGAATAAAGTACAACAGGACGACATAAAACCAGTGTGGCGGGAAATAAAACGCACATTTTGTTAGAAGATTATAAAAATCAGTGCAGGACCAGCAAAGCTAATAACAAATTTATATTTAATATTTAAAATATTAGTGTGGGCTGTTCAAACACTGATGGGAACTACAAGAATTTGCAAACAAATTACAGCAAATAAACAAAAAAAACTTGACATGTGATCTTTTTAAACAGCTGTGCCTTGGACTCGATGTGTTGTGAAAGGCACTATAAAAATAATGAAATAATCAGGCAGTGTCCTGGTGGGCTGATTGAGCCTAATTAAGTAAGAGACTGTCTCCTTTAGAAAAGGCCACTTGAACAAACCAGAAAAAGTCTTGGCTTCAGCACTAAATTTCTTTGAAAGCAGACGGAGTAACTTGCTGCTTTGATCCGTCAGTCAATACTCCATCGCTGAACTTCATCTGGTGCTACTGCCTTTTGAGAGCGCAACGCAATTTGCAGGATATTCAATTAAGGACTTCTCTCGTCACCTGGATCTTTGCCAACACCTACAGGGCACGAAACACAACTTGTGCTTCAAGTGGAAGTTTACCTGTTGCCCATTTAACTTAACATATGCAGACTTTTAAATGCAAATGCAGCTGATCGCAGAAACGTGCAATAAAATCAGCTAGCATAAGAGCTTAAATGCTAATAAAACAAATGTCTGAGCCTCATGCTAGTGTAAAGCCAAGGAGATGATGTAAATTGTCCACCTGGTAGGGCTGGCCGGCGGAGTCACTGCACTCTGGATGGATGTTCCAGAGACAAGGGACACAGCGACCACAAAGACGTGACCACACCTGAGTTTCAGTCTGGACTTCAACATAACTAAATGTAACATGATCAGAAGATCTCAGTGACTGAGTTGGAGCATGAGTAAGGATGTAAATGGTCAGGCAGGTAAGAGGGTTCCCTCGCTCCCTGACTCCTCCCCCTGCTGCCGGGTTTCTTCGTGCTGCACCTGGTTGCCGTGGCGATGCTAATTGCCTTGTTATGCACCTGCGGCTGGTTGCCTCGTTAAGCACGTGGTCGCCTGGTTCCCTAGCCTGTTTCCCTGTGTCAGCTCAGTTGGTTTGGGGAGTCATGATCTGGAGGGTCCTGTTCGATCACACTGCTGTGACAGGTGCCAAGCCATTGAAGAAGATAAAAAACAAATCAAAGCACCGTAAAACCAACCCTAGGGAGGACCGGGAGTCAACAAAGGGAGGCTATAATGGGCAAAATGTGGTCACGTTTGCAAGTGGCTGTCAAAAGTCTAGCTGCTGTGTTCTGGACAGGTGGTAATGGTAAGCGAGAGAGAGAATGTTGGCATTCTCAGATAGAATGAAGAGGCCTTTGACAACAGAATGTATCTGCGTATCAAAGTTAAAACCACTATCAAAAATCACACCTAAATTTTTAGCAGAAGACTTATTGTAGGGTGCCCGCGAGCCCAGGTGACAATCGGGAACATGGAGAAGTTTAGGGGGCTCAAACAACACAGTCTTGACTTTCTCTTCATTAAAATGAACATTTAACGACATCCAGGATTTTATGTAACGCACAGTCCAGTCACAAACATCCGCTCTGGGTCATACTGAAAAGGTTAGTGGCTTTCAACGGGGTGTTTCTGTACACCTGGCATCCCAGCCAAAGTGTACCACAGCACTGGGTCCTGTGCTGTCTGGGATAGGCTCCAGGACCCCCTTAACGATGCTCTGGATAAATGGTTAGAAGATTGATGGATGGAGAATTTGAGCTAGAATATACCGCTTACATTAGTTAAGAGTCTTGAAAGATGCTGGAGAATTAACATCAAGAATGAAGTTGATGATGCACTTTGGGATCAATTAGCTGCCATATTTCGGATAGCAGACCACTGCTCATTTGCATAGTGCTTTAATCATGACTGTACATCTCAAAAACACCCAGTTGCAGCACCAAGGCTGAAACACTGATCCCACTAGACAGCACGGAACACCCTCAAGAAGGCCAGATATGAAACAGACATGACAGGGATTGGGAGTTCAACGCCAGCGTTTGCTCCGTGAGATTGATCCGTGTAGTTCACACCTCAGCATCTTCAAAAAGTACATTCTCACGCACATTTTTTAATTTCAGCTACTGTACGCATGATGCGTAAATTGATCACTTGTTATGATGCTGCATTTTACGTACTGTACAGAGCTGTGAATGATGTTTGTAGTCAACGCCCATCAGACGATATTCAGTGATTATCAGCATTGCAGGACTGCAGTCTTCACTCTCATTCATTAGCTTGAAGGCCTGCTTTGCCACTCAGAATTGGTGGTTAATATTCTAATTACCCCGGCCAACAATTAATCAGAAATTTGAATTCCAATTAGACGAGACAAAATCCTAATGCCGTCAAGCCTACTTAACAGTCAAGTTAATAAAAGCCGCTGTAAGTGACTTGAGCAAAGGTGTCACCATCGCTTTCCTGGCATGACTTGAAACGACTGAGTTTTTTTTTACAATGTGTCGATTGTAGCAATGTATTTTGTGTGCCGTGGCTTTCATATGCAAATGGTGAGACATTAGGATTCACATTTTTGGAAGTGAATATTCACAAGGCTTTCACGCAAATCTCAAATTTTCTATTCAAGCCGATCCATTCTGGAGAAACTTCAGCATGCTGTGAAGCGAGGGGCTTTCTTTCCTATCCAACCACAGCTGATGTACGTTTTGGAAGGAATATTCTGGGTCCTTAATGCCAAATTTCCACAGGCTCCTATTCTGAAGAAGAAACTGCATGCCACTCTGCTTGATGAATCGATTATGGCTTCAGCAACATTGAAACTCAACACTTTGTCTGGTAAACCTGCATTAACCATGTGAATGCTATAGAAAACGAAATTTGCTTGCTAAGATATTGTCCTGTTGAAGAACAACTAGAATGTGCAGAAAAGTCTGCATTTTTCCTCTGTACAATCATGCTATGTGCTAGCTGAGAATTCATCAGAGATAGTTCAGTGCACACTGCCCTTGGCTTGGTGGAAGTAAGCTGGCATTGTGCCTCACAAAACGGGTTGTCCAATTGAGAATAATCAAATGATCTAGGCTCAACAAAAAATGTCTGCAATTTTTTCAGATTTCTCTTAATTAAGGACATATCAGTAAAATTACTGGGGGCAACATGAGCATTTAGCCCGACAGAGTTTTTGAGGTATCTAAATAACATGGATAATATGAAATGTTTAGCTGTGAAAATTCACACGTATCTTTATTACATTAAATGTAAGACTGAGAAAGTGTTACTTTTCAACTGAATGACTCAGAAAATAGACCTGTAAAAAAATCAATATTTATTTGCTGTTGTGTTCAGGTTTACTAGCTCATGTCTAGGTTTTAATTAAACAATCTGGCACAAACCAGCTTCTGTTGTCTAAAAATTTGCTGAGCTTGTTGATAAAAAACACACTGCTTAGAAAGAGGAAAGCAGAAACTGCATTTGATTCAAATTCAGGAGTTTAACCCACTATCAAAATATTAAGATTTTCCAGATAACTGGAAATAGATCCCCTACATCAAAATCAAGGCAGGAGAAATTTGACAATGAATTCAAAAAGTTTAATATTATAAATAGAACATACAATGTATGAAAATGAAGAAGATCATTTCATTTTTAACTTTCCATGTATTTGCCAAATTGTATTTTCACATTTTATGTCTAACGTATTTGATTACAGAAATGCAGATCAAAGCAACTTGGTGCCTGAATTGTTAATGCCGTCATGAATGCACGGTGGAGTCCAGTCCCAGCTTCTGTACGTGTGCTGTTCAGGGACTCTCCTATGGACTTCTCCCTTCCAGCCCAGAGTAAAAGATAAGTGTGTAAGAACTGGGTTCCTGTACCTGATGACGTAATGAGGCTATAAGTGTATATTCACCTGAATGAGGGAAATATTCAGTTTTAGAATGCTTACTCACAGTGTATTAAGCTGTTTGATTTTTTTTTTTTTTTTACCAGGAAATGCATATTTTGCAATGCAAAAATATTCAATTCAATTTTATGTATATAGCACCTCTAATAAAGAGCCTTGTCACAAAGGGCTTTACATAGTCCTGGCCCAGGGTCCTCAGAGAGTAAGTCAAGGGTGACAGTGGCAAGAAAAAACTCCCTCAGGAGGAAGAAAGCTTGGGAGGAACCGGACTCAAGGGGGAGGCCCATCCTCCTCTGGCTGACACCAGGCAGGACAAGTTCATTAATACATTAGGGTGAACAACAGCGAGGTAGGACATTCAGATGGGCAACAGTGTGTTGGAGGAAGCAGTCAGGTGATCTGGCTGAAGAGCAGGTTTTGTGGCTCAGATGACGGCAAGCCGGTCAGGATGGACAGGTGACGGGGAGGGAGGGCACGGTAAGCCAGCAGACAAATATGGCGAATCTCTGGAATCTGGATCTCCAATATGGTGCATTTTGGCACTTAAACATTTTTTCTTTCATCCATCCATCTGTTTATTCTGGCTTGGGTCAAAGGTAATCATATAATTATGTATGAATGTATGTATTGTTACGATCTGGGGGTGCCACGCTCCCTAATCGCCCTTTCGGAGTTTGGTGGTCGTGTCTGTCCCCTGACAGTATGCAACATAAAAATTCTTAAAAAATGACATGAGTGTATGTAACTCTCTACTGTGGAAATTTGCTTAGTGAGTTCAAACTTTACCTGAAGAATCTAATTACTGCTTCTTATCTCAGTAAGATTTTGCCATCTTCACCATTTCCATCCATCCATCCATCCATCCATCCATCCATCCACGAGTGTGCAGGTCTTGAGGCCCATTCTGCTTGGTTTTCCTTCCAGCTGAGCCCTTTATTAATTAAGCTTTTGGCTTAATTAACCCAAATGAGGACAAACTATAATTTCGGGTCATGTTAATTGAATTTGTGGCAGCGCAGGAATAGATTTTGTTGCCTTTTTTGATGGGTAAAAATGGCTATCTGTTAATTATTTTGATTGACTGATGGTCACTTAATAATCAAGCATTTTAAATCTGGAACAGATATAACAGTATAAGAAAAATCCATATTTTCATCATATTTTATGAAACAGAAAAACGTCTTCCATATTGCATGCTGCTCAAACTTCTTGTGTTAACTCTGAGTGAAACACTGAAAGGCAGCCAGTGTGTTTAGATTAATGAGATTTGAATTGTGCCACTGAGTGGATCAACACCTCCATCAAGGCTGATTAAGAGCTCAGCTGGAAAATGAGTCTGCTCATGCAGCAACCACTCAAGCCTGGCCAGGCCTTCACCATGTGACGGCTAAAGCATTCTCAGAAAATACCTTTCAGTTTGAGGGTACAGAGATGAGGTATTCATGGGAGGCATTAATAAAAAGCAGACACTAAACATACTGTGCTTTACTGACCGTTCTCTCACAACTCGTATGCCACAGTCAGCTCAGGCGAAGACGGCTGATGATCAGCACACGAGCTGCAGCAGAGTGGAAAGGTACAAGACTACATAATTGCTCCACAAACTTGTTTAATTTTCCAGCAAAGCGAAACATACGACGTAATCACAGAGATTTTGCTGCTGCAATGCCTTTTATTTTTATTTCAGACGACAAAGACGCAAACAGTCTTTTGACAAAACAGTGGAAAGCTGCTTAATTAGCCTTCAGTAGCAATCAGCCATTGTATTTTCAGAGAGCAGAAGATCTGATTTTTTTTGCCCTGGCTTCTTTTGCATACAAACAGTGTTGTCACTTTTGGAGGTAATTAAGTAATGTTTTCTCCAGAGACTTTAACATATCTGTTGATCACTCAGTAATACATTTGGCTAATGAAAAATGGCTTCAGACATTAGGTTCAAAATGATGTCCATTACTGGAACTGCATTCGCACACTTTGTTTAACAGATTTCCCATTAAGCATCTCAGCAGGTAGCCGGAGAGGCTCCCAGCATCTTTAAGCTCATTATGTAACCAGAAGATTCAGATAAGAAGGCAAAAGCTTAAAGCTCCTATGCCACATACGTTAATCTGCTAAGCATGAAGACATACAGATATATATGAATTTAGGGATTTTATCTCTATACAGACAGTG
>JAACJT020022949.1:0-11580 GCA_009936485.2 Gymnarchus niloticus | reverse complement strand
CACATACGTTAATCTGCTAAGCATGAAGACATACAGATATATATGAATTTAGGGATTTTATCTCTATACAGACAGTGAGATGCTGCACAGCCCCCATGGCTGCTTTATCTGCTGATGTGGTTGGTAATTTGATTTTCATTTTAGGTTATTTTTTTATGTGTTAATTTTGCTAGTTTAATACATTTCAGAATGAAAGAAACATTACATTTTCACACATTTAATTCACAAGTTACATGCAACTGTACGATTTTCCGAACCAATGAACTATAAACATGTAAAATATATGTCCAATAATACAGTACGAATTCCACTTGGGGAACAGATCATTATGGCAAAAAAAGCTGGACCACGTACGGTTTAAACAAAAAAGCTGGACCATGAACACCGGGTCTTCCCCTGCACACTTCATCAGAATCCACCTGAACAGAGGTAAATGGGCTGATACGCACTCAAATGTTCAGTAAAGTGAAGGAACGGGACCCAGGGCATCGTTCCACTGTTCCACCAACAAGGACAGGGATCCTGGCTTATTACACTGACAGACTTGTTGCATGTAGTCAGTAGAGACGCCATTAAACAATTGTTTCATTCTGTGTGACTACAGCACAGTTCTAAAATAACAGGAGACGCCTTCTGGAAGTCAACAGCAACGAATAATGAGTACTGCTGGAATGTTTCAAAATGATTCGCTTTGCCCTGTTGCTAGCTATAACCTTGCTATTTAAAAGAGGCACACAACTTATTCTGTTTAATGGCAATCACCCTTTGTGTAGTGCAGTAATTCCTTCATGGTAAAACTACCAGGTATTTGCAGGGAACAGTCTGACGGAACCCAGGAAGCAAGTTGTGTTTTGTATCTGAGCTGTCTTTCTGTGACTTGAGGATTGCGTAGCCGGATTTCTTAATCACTAAAAGGCTAAAATGACAAAGCCATCAAATTCATGGAGGGCGTAAGTGGGATAGACAGGCATGCTGGGCTGCTTCTCCTTCCCCCAGTCACGGCGTTGAACAGAATCCAAAACGCTGGTGGATTTCTATGGCCAGCTGAACTCTCCTTTGGCCGTATCTGTCATGTGCCCCCCTAACAAAACGAGTGCATCAACTGTAGTGACTGAAATGTCTGCAAAGAGGAAAGGCCGAACTAAGATTTACCCTTTAAAGGTATGACTTCATTATTCCTGATGTACAGCACAATGGGAACTGAATCTTGAATAATTTAAAAATACATGTTACTGAGAATTAAAGATGCTGTGTGTATGGGATCATTTCACCGAACGTTTGAGCAGAACGCATATCATTTATTAAATTTCAGGGGGACTGTACATGGCATCATAGATTTACTCTATGTGCCTTGGCTACATAACTGAGGAAATAACTCTTTACAAAGGCCTTTTTAAGGGCAGGACCACGTGAATGGAGGCAGAATTCATCCATAAGGACAGTTACAGTCATCTCCACTCTCTCTCTCTCATGATGGATGATAATCCAGCCTCTCCCATCCTGTCCATCCACTTCAAAGACCAAACAAATCCATGTAACAGCACAAACATTTCGCAGAATAGAAGCTTCAGAATACGTAGGATATTATCTCAACCACTGACTTGAATGAATTGAATTTATTTGTGCTTTTGTTGTCCAAGTTGAATGATTTGAAAGTCATAGTAAAATCCAACAAGTGTGGAATCCAGTTTACCAAATAGCCAACCCACTAATTAATTATAGGGCCAAATGTTACTGACGCATATCTTGTCTTTGATTAAGCCAAAGAAAATAAGAGAACAACAAAGGCTCCAGGGAGAATGGGACAGAGGTCCCCGTTTCAAATAATTCCTGTTTTTTTTTTTTTTTTTTTTCTCCTGTGGCTGCAAAACTACTAACAAATCTGCACGTTGGGAAGCTTGCTGTGGAAACTTTGTTAACATGAATATTTCAGGTGCTTGGAAATTATGCTCTTCTGATGGATTTTAATAGAAGATTATAATGACCCAATCATGACCCATGCAAATATGATCCTCCTGAATTATAAAGCTTGTTATGTCACACAATTTTAAAACTTGAGTAAGACCAGCAGTGAAAACAATAGCATATGGAGAACTACAACAATACTGTAATGTAGCTTACATTACCAGTCAGAAGTGTGAGTCCATCTTCTTTGAACCACAGTCATACATAATTATACTGCTTTCAACTGCATACACTTGTGTAATAATAACACACCCTTCCATTGGGAGTGTAACTGATTGGGATGAATTATTCTGCAAGACAAAAGCCCAGAATGCACCTTAATATCAAGCAAGAACTGTCTGGAGAAAAAGAAAAGTGGAGGACAACTCAGACTAATGACCTGGGTTCATTCTCCGCATGTCAATGCCGTAGTACTTCTCTGAGGTTTGACCCATGCAAGCGTCACAGTAAAGCTAGCTACTAACACCCAACATCTGGGGGACCGACTGCTGAGGAGCTGGGATGCCATGACTCATGATTTCCTGTTGAAACTTGTCAACCAAATTCCTCACGTTCTGCAAGCTGGTATCAAGAGAAGTGGTAGCTGTTTTGAGCAATCCGAGGTTTGGAGATTATATTAATTTTTCTGGATGCCACTCTGCTGCTCCCTATGCTTTTTGTCTTAATTAATACATATTTTGATTTAAAAGAATTTGTCAGAAAATACATGTTGTGATACATCATGAAAAACCTAGAAAACCAGAAAACTTGTAGCTCCTGTATAATATTTTTCACAAAGCACATGGGAGTCTGTAGTCTAACTCAGGCAGTGCAAGGTACAGAGCAGGGGAAGATGCTGGATGAGATCATCCATCACGATGGGCACACACACACACACACACACACACACACACTCACACACTTTGGGCAATTTAATGACCTCTGATCACTGCGGAGCCCGTGTTTGGGCTAGGAGCTGAAACCAGAGCCAGGAGAACACAGAACAGGGGGTGTGGTTAGAATCCCCATCCTTCATATTATAGATCATAATTTGCACAGCAGTTTGAGTTCAATTCTGGTTATTAAGATCAATAAAGATTTTCTTAATTGCACTTCCTGTCAACTTGGCCTTAAAGGTATCTAGAGGGTAGTTACACAGTGATTAAGGATGCTTTTGGCAAGAAAATGTGTTCGTGGTTAGATTACAGTGATGCAGACTGTTTTACAGTCACTAGGCTGAGACCTGCAGGGATGGGTGATGTACTGACGCCCCATGCAGGGTGTACCTGGGCGTTACACTCATGTTCAACTCTTTACTGTGCAAGCACTTTTGGAAGATGGATGGACAGCTGGATCAAAGTGTAAATGACAGAATATCTTGTGGTACACGTTGTTTGCATTTATATTTCATGTTTGGACAGTGCATTATAGAGATGGGTTACATTATGCGTAGATTTGCCAGTGCAGGGTTGCGCTGCCATATGGTTTAACCAGCATTTCCTGAGGCTGTTAAATAGAGGTTTGTGACTCATGATGAGTTTTGAGGATTTCTTCGCAGGTCCACGGTACTGTGCCAAATCCAAGCTAAAAGTGCTTACAGGGTGAACTGGAGAAGGTTGATAGCACATCCAGAAGGTGCCTTATGGAGGAATTGGCCATTTTTCCTAATAAATCTGCATCTGTATTATTACTGCTATGTAGTGCATCAAAGTGAGAGGGTTCTAGTGAGTGATGCCAAGGTTCCTGGCAGCCAGCTTTATAAGCAAGAGAGAGAGAGGGAGAGAGAGAGGGAGCAGCAAGGAAAGGGAGCGTCACAGCATGGTTTCTGCTTCTTCATTTTGTTCCTCTGACATAAAAAGACCACACCAACTAAAAGAAGAGACTTAGTGCTATGACTGATATTTTATCTCAATCATCTGGGAAGGATATCACAGGAGGCTTAGACTGACAGTAATAACAGATCTTGAGAAGATCCTTTGAGTATCTCAGGGTATCTAGAAATAAAGTGAACATTATACCACAGTTACCTTGTTACATTTAAAGATCACAACAATACATCATGAGACCAACTAATATCTAACTGAACCCATCCACCATGCATCCTCTTATACTGATTAGTGTCATGCGGGCTGTGAGTCTATCCCATCGCGGGCAGGACAGGACACAAAGCAGGGGGGACACCCAGGATGGGATGCCAGTCCATTTGGGATGCATGGTTAGTCAGTCAAGATGGAATGCATTATCTGAACAAACTAAACAGAAAATTTAAATGGAATCATTGTGTTTGATTGGCATGTTTGAATCATCCTTTAAAAACTGACATGCAAATCTTGGCAGCTGTATAGGTAAGACGAATGTACTAATTTATAAAATGTCGAACGTCATTCATTGTTGGCAGTTCTGCACTACTTCTGGTTATTACATCTCTTTGTAACTTTCAGAGTTCTTAGGTGGTTCGCATACAAAACATTTATTGAACCAGCAAGTCTTTTGTGGTTCCATAATGCTTTGTGGGTCCTGCAAAGCGAGAGAAAAGAGTAAGAGGTGCTGGGCTGGCGTGACAGCCAGGGTGAGAGAGTTTTTAAAGCTTGACACGCAGATGCTGCCGTGGCTGCTGTTAGGCAAACAAACCGAGAGCTCGAGCTTCTCCATGCGGCGACACCACAGCCTGTTTATACGTGCCACTTTGCTCTCGGCTTGTTTCCTAGCTCTCGCCTAGCTCCCTCCCACGTCACGCAGCATCTGCCATCGAGTTGATAAAGAGAAACAGCTTGCAGATGGTGGAAGGTGCAGCACAAAGTGACAGACACAGCACCAGATGCCACAGATTTTTGGGAGCTAAAAAAAGATGGCTTCTCAGCATATTTCTCTCCAAACTGTACCAGTCTTATTTGGATCGATCGCGACTATAGTACCATATGTTAAAACCCGTGTTTGCGTTTGTGCTTTGTTCCACTGGGGCAGAACATATTGTAGTTGCTCATGCAGATTTCTTCTCTTTCACCCTCTCTGACTCTCTCTCTCTGACTCTCTCCCTGTACTTTACATCTTTAACAATTGATTACAGGTGACTCTCCAGTCTCACCCCTACCCAATATCACACATTTTGTATATGTAATGTACAAAGCAGCATACTGCTGAGGCTTGTTGAATAGTTCTGGGATATACCTCCCAGCACACACATTCACTTCATTAATTCATCACGTTTAAACAAATGTATTAAAAGCTACAGCTTGCAAATGGGCGAGGCTCGTGGATCAGCTTAGCCAAGAAGACTTCCACAAAAGGCCACCATAGCCTCAGTTGTGTGTGAGACGTGTTCTGAGTGCTAAGATGGAAATCCAAGAAACTGACATCCTGGGCAAGGAGCATGATGGATAATGACCATTATCTATATATCAGGGGACAACAGGTTAAAGCAGGAGGGGACTAATAAGATCATGATATGCATTAAAAAGAACAACAGGTGAGCACAGCAGTACGAGTGAGTGCCAAAGTCTGATATGTGACAATCATACAACACCTCAGTGTCTTAAAGTGGTTATGCTGCAATGCACGATGCACAGTCAATTGCACCTAAATAAATGCAATATTAACTGCACTATAGTGCTAATTCTCCCTTCATAAGCTTCCAGTCCCTCCCCTGTGTGTGGGTACAACAGAGGCATAGATTTAGGGGGAGGATCCAAACCTACACTCCCGGGGATGCACTCTCATTTTCAGAAGGCAAAATTATGGATTACTGCTACCAAACTGCTGATTTCCTCTGAAATTTACAGGAATTGTCTTAACTGGCCAGAGTGTCAGATTGTGTGTGTCTTTTGATGTACTGGAATGTTCTCTTCCCTGTGCTCTGAGCTTCCTGGGATAGGTTTCAGGCTTAACCATGATCCTGTAGTGGATGGAAAATGGATGGAAGGATACATACATTTCTGTGATGTACCTTGATACAATTTCAAGTACTCAAGATAATTTGGGAAAAAGAAATAAAAATAAAGAAAACTTTTGTTTACTCATCAGAAACAATTCAGGCTACAGTCTGAAGGTCTCTTTAGACTTCAAGCGTAGATTTCAGCTGCCTCAGATGTAGGCTTCAGGTGAATTGATTCTGACCTGACTTTTAATTGTTTCCTATTCACTGACCTTTCTAGGCTGAGTGTCCAGTGTCACGTGTATCTAGTTTTAGCACACTGTAACAGTTATGGGTCCGCAGTTCAGCAACTGCACTGCCGTTGCAATGAACCCAAAGAACCATTTCTACAAGATGTAGATTTTTACAAAGGCAAGCACCTTCCGTTTTTGGGTGTTGACCAGGGCGTTTGTAGGTGAGACGTTCTAACATCGGTTTCTCTAAACCAAAACAGTTTCATATTTTATATTACCACTCATATTCCTGCAATTGTAGGACAATTTTGACACAGATAGTATCAGCTAACCTGTTAATAATTTGTAGCGAACCTTCAGAGCAGAATCAACAAATAGTGTATTCTAATCTGTGACGACGGTGAGTCAGAGTGTTTTATTCTTGCTAATCTTTTGTGGACTATGACCATGGACAGCTAAAAAGCTAACATCACCTCTGGAATGTGAACTGTGCATAGCTGTAAGAGAAGCCTGAACGAGTAGCAAAGTGGTTATAAATGCCGCGATGTCCTGCCAGCAAAGTGACGTCCGTACGACGCGATCTGGCCAGAAATCAGTCTGACGTTCCCACGTTGTATCAACGGGCTTCTGGCAAATGTGCAGGCACAGCCTGTTAATGCAGTTACCATGAGCAATAATTCAAATTGTTATGCTTCCCAAGGAGGTTTGTGAAATAGTACACTTCTCAAAGTTTTTCATTCAGTAAAGTATCAGACAGACCGTTTTAATGGGCATATAAAGTCACCCCGCAAAGACACCGCCACGAACTTGTTCTCTGCCAGCCGACACCAGGCCACAATATGTTTTTAAAAGTCATGAACGCAATGTCATGTCTCAAAAAGCAGCCTATTTAATGGGCAAAGTTACATCGTGGGCGGTGTGTGAGCAAACCCCAGTCAGCTATGAGCAGGATGATCCCTCATGCTGCCCTTTGCCAATAACATATAGTGATTAAGAGAATTCGCTCTCATTAAATCACTGTCAAATGGTCAATGTTAAAAACGGGCTCATTTTCCGCACTGGTGATTCATGACCTCTGATGTCATCTCGGGTATTTCCCTGCTTATCAGCGAGTCGATTTTACTCATTTTCGTGGAAAGCAAGAGATGCCTTCCTGAGAATCCACAAATGAGATTTCTTTTCATTATCCCCGTTATGGCCGTATGTCACTTGAATCATTATTTCATTTTTAATTCTCTTAATTGAATTTTGTTTCTAATTTATCCAGCTTTAGGTGCACAACTTTCAAGTTTTATATTTTAGACATTCATTCTGCTGTTCTTTAATGGGGTTCTACCTGCTGTTACTCTCAGCAATGTGCAGTATAACAAAAATACTCTATTTAATGATAAAATGCAACTTCGGGGTCTCATGCCAGTACCAGGCCAATTTAAATGTAAAGCTGTGATTCCCTTTAAGATGGTTAGTGGCTTAGTAACAGTATGATTTACTGGAATCAGCAGAAATATCTAACAGGAGCACGGCTGGTGTGGGGAGCGGAGAGTTAAATGCACTGCCCAACAACAAAGTTTTAATCTCAAGATGCTGACACAGAGACTGAGGCTTGTTAAGCAGGAAGAATAATTCATTTAAAGTGAATCAAATGGGGAGCAAGGGCTAGGAAATGAACTTGAGAACCATATCGACTGCTGTAGATATTCTGGGCATTGTGGTGGGAACAGTTGTGAATGCAGACGAACCACAGGTGCCTAAGCAGCTTTCAGGCTATTACTATTATTACTATTATTATTATTATCCATTAAATTTCACAGACTCCCCCCAAAATGCACTTCTTTCATCCACCAAAGAAAGCAATGACCTCAGAGTGGGGAGACTTTATTTTTCGTTCATCAAGGTCGAAGTGAGCCTTTGAGTAAAGACAGAAAGGGGAGGAGGTTAGGGGGGAGTGTAAGAGGGAGACAAATTCTCGAAGACCTGATAATCAACTGAGGAATGTTCAGACAGAATAGCCTGGAGACACAGCCTTTTATAAAGTCCTACGCTGAAGGCTAGTGGACTTACCACCCAGAAGAGAAAACCGGAAAGAAATCCATGTATTAACACTACACGGCAAACCAAAGCCCAGGTGGGCTGCCTTATAAACAGAACCTGGTCATAACATAATATTTGCTTTTACGATTTCTGATAACGACGTCATGTAAACGGTGATAGTTTTTAAAAATAGGTTTTGGCTGTTAATATTTTTATAACAATCCATGACTAATGCTGCCTCATGTATTGCAAAAATAATTTTGCTCCGCTATATGAGTCTGGCCTGGTCAGCCTAAGAGATACAGCTGATCAACACTGGCCCTGAACAAAACGTCCAGCTCTGAGCAATTGCCACATGCCACCGCCCACTGCCCACTGCATGTAATTATGCTTTGCTGTTCCCAGACCACAGCGCTAATATGTTGGCTAATTTTGCTCGGGGGGTGCATGCAGCCCAGGGTCTAAATGAGTGTTTGCAGTGTTAATTTGTAATCCTTTCGTCAGACCTCTGATTGGATAATTAGTGGTGGCTGAGGCACCTGAGCCTCTCTGACACCCCATATGGCATCCAGATCAGCTGGCGTGGGCTGATCGAGGGATTTGGAAAAAGTCTTTCTGGTGATGTCACACTTAGTCTACTCACTTCACAGACGTGCACCTCAATCAACACATTTATTTGGCCTGAAATAAACATTTAAAGTGGACTGGGTTGGGTGGCCCACCTAATGGACGGTGGAGAAGGTCGTTTAGCTCAGATCGCTGGTGCCGTCCCTTCTGCTGTTAGTGCAGGGGGCTCATGCAACATATCTAGTGAAATAAAAACAATATTTTGGATTACTTTCAACTATGTACTTGGCAGGCCATTAAAAACAAATCCAAAATCTTATAAGAAGGAGGAGAAGTATGTCATAGATTGAAGCTGTCTGTCAGTGATACGGTTCGTATATCTAAACAAAAAACGAGGATTTCAAAATGGCGCAGGAACCTCTCCCTCAGCTGAAATACTTACCTAAAGCGCGTTGAGTTCCTGAGTTTGCTGAAACTGATTATGGGCGGCCATTGAAAAATTATGTTAATTAATGTACCACATCCAGAGAACGTCTTCATAGATTTGCCATTGTGTCACAAAAAGCAGCATTTCAATAACTTGGGTGTTAAAATTTTAATTGCATGCAGCAAAGCAAGTTCAGGTCTGACTTTGCACAGGTTGTGTGTTCATATTTGCAGTATCACTTTCATGAAAAAGTAAAACACTGAACCAGCTCTAACTGCAGCGGAGGAAGTAATAAGCCCCTTAATAAGTCAATCTGACAGCATCTTCAGCTCCTCGGGATGTTTGAAGAATAATCTTTGTCTCAGCAGTTAGTCTCAAAACGGTCCTTTATAGGTCACTGTTTATTATACTGTTTTCCTGGAATTCTTTCTCTCAACAGTAACAGGCTTGAATTGTAATAACAGAGTTTGATGATGTCATTGAAAGTCCACACCTGAGTTTCACTTTGAAGTCCTCCTACACTTTTGGATGCCCCTGCTTGCAGTCATGTGCTTCACAGTGTTTTTTCCTGCCATAATATTGCATATGACACCCCATAAGAATTACCAAGACCTTGAGTGAATTATGTCCATTAGAAGTTCATTCACGGCTAAATTTCACAACACAGTTCCTCCAAGTCACATCAGCACATGATGCTGCAACAGCTAAACTGCTCCTTGTGGGATACAGAAAGTTTATCTTTTGTCTTAACTTATCTCCACACATTTTACTGTGCAAAAATCTTAGGCTAAGAAAATAATGCTTAAATTATTTTTTGTTGCTGTAAAAGCGTGACTTGACATCGCTCAAACTGTATGTTTACATATTTCCAAACATCTTCCCAAATTACCCCAGAATTTGCATTTGCCATCCAGTATAACCACATTTATTGAACCAAACTTGGAGTTCACCTTATTTGGCTGATCAATACCTCATAAAGTGAATTAATTAATGAAGTTTACTAGTTAAATGAGGTACTGGTGAAACTTAACCTGTGTGTGTGTGTTTGTGTGTGTGTGTGTGTGTGTGTGTGTGTGTGTGTGTGTGTGTGAATTAGAGAAGCTCTTTCTCCAGGATGCAATGATTTAATTCCCAGAGTTTCTTTCCATACCGTAGTGTTCCCGGTTCATTTCATTGAGCACCACACTCTGAACTGTATATTAAAATTACCGTAAACATGTAGTTATTTCATGATTCTGAATGTATGATCACATGACCTTTTTAACAACGAGTCGCAGCTCAGATGACAGTTATGCTTTGACTTTTCCTATTATTTTACTAATGCTTACTACCTCCATTGGTCAGAGACAGTGGCTCGTACCTGCTTTGCGATATCCCTGCACCTCTGTCGCATGACTGAGATTTTTAAATAACAAACGCTGCTAAATGTAAAGACACGGCTGAGCCGTCTACGGCAGCAAACAGGTAAACAGAAGAAGATTAGAGAAGAACCACAGCCACTCGCTCACACAGATGCCATCTTCTTCATTTATCCTTGTCCATAAACAAACCCGGGACCATTTTAAGTTCCTGATGGATATTAAACAGTATTTGCGATCATACATGGCTTGACTGTTGATGTACCTAGTTTGAAACAAAGAAAAAAAAAAACGGAAAATTTCCAGGAACATGCCTAATTCGGATTTAGAATTCAGTATTGAAATGGCTGGCTAGTGAAGATACATTTTTGGAGATGAACACTGGATGTTAATTTTAATAAATAGAATTGGTCCAACCCACCAATCTTCCAACTGCTTCTCATGGAAAAGGTCATGGGGGATGGTAGCTTGGAGGCCATCCCAGGCAGCAAAGGGCATGTGTTCAGTTTGGCCAGGGTGCCAGCATATTAAAGACGACATAAAGACCATGAACAATTTCGATACACCAATAAGACTTACAGAATGTGTTTGGACTGAGGGAACCCGCTGTGGAAGCCCACAGGACTTAGGAGATGATGCAAAAATACCACATGTACAGGGTGGTGATGGGATCCAAACCCCCAGCCATGGAGGTGTCAGCCAATTCTGCGACCCACTGAGCCTGCATACCACCCATCTGTTCAAGCATGTTTGACTTGCAGCATCTTCAACAGTGCAATCCTATTTTAGGACGTAAAGGCAGGAAGCAACAATGTATTGAGTTTATACCACTAAAAAACAACATTTGTATACTAGTAATTTAAATTCAATTATTACAAACAGAAAAGGTAACAATAAGAGTATAATCTTATACCATTTTAATGTGTGTTATTTGTGGATTTCAGAGATGGTTTAACCTGATAACTGCATATATATGTTGTTCATTACAAATGCAAACTTTGAAATTAAATGAAGCTTTATTTCCCATTTGTAAGTATATTTGTAAGAGATCAAACCAATCTACATTAAAAGGAATCAATCCTGACTGTTCATTAGAAGGACAAATAATGAAGATGAAGCTCAAATATTTTGGACACATAATGAGAAGAC